>JAVRKA010000696.1:0-63149 GCA_034508555.1 Venustoraphidia nigricollis | reverse complement strand
CCTATCGACACCTATATCTGAAATGCCTATCGACACCTATATCTGAAATGCCTATCGACACCTATATCTGAAATGCCTATCGACACCTATATCTGAAATGCCTATCGACACCTATTTTTGAAATGCCTATCGGAAACTACATCTGAAATGCCTATCAGCACCTATATTTGAAATGCCTATCGGCAACCATATCTGGAATGCCTATCGGCACCTATATTTGAAATGCCTATCGGCTTCTATATCTGAAATGCCTATCGGCACCTATTTTTAAAATGCCAGTCGGCAACTATATCTGAAATGCCTATCGGCACCTATATCTGAAATGCCTATCGACACCTATATCTGAAATGCCTATCGACACCTATATCTGAAATGCCTATCGACACCTATATCTGAAATGCCTATCGACACCTATATCTGAAATGCCTATCGACACCTATATCGGAAATGCCTATCGACACCTATATCTGAAATGCCTATCGACACTTATATCTGAAATGCCTATCGACACCTATTTTTGAAATGCCTATCGGAAACTACATCTGAAATGCCTATCAGCACCTATATTTGAAATGCCTATCGGCAACCATATCTGGAATGCCTATCGGCACCTATATTTGAAATGCCTATCGGCTTCTATATCTGAAATGCCTATCGGCACCTATTTTTAAAATGCCAATCGGCAACTATATCTGAAATGCCTATCGGCCACCTATATCTGAAATGCCTATCGACACCTATATCTGAAATGCCTATCGACCCCTATATCTGAAATGCCTATCGACATTTATATCTGAAATGCCTATCGACACCTATATCTGAAATGCCTATCGACACCTATATCTGAAATGCCTATCGACACCTATATCTGAAATGCCTATCGACACCTATATCTGAAATGCCTATCGACACCTATTTTTGAAATGCCTATCGGAAACTACATCTGAAATGCCTATCAGCACCTATATTTGTAATGCCTATCGGCAACCATATCTGGAATGCCTATCGGCACCTATATTTGAAATGCCTATCGGCTTCTATATCTGAAATGCCTATCGGCACCTATTTTTAAAATGCCAATCGGCAACTATATCTGAAATGCCTATCGGCACCTATATCTGAAATGCCTATCGACACCTATATCTGAAATGCCTATCGACACCTATATCTGAAATGCCTATCGACACCTATATCTGAAATGCCTATCGACACCTATATCTGAAATGCCTATCGACACCTATATCTGAAATGCCTATCGACACCTATATCTGAAATGCCTATCGACACCTATATCTGAAATGCCTATCGACACCTATTTTTGAAATGCCTATCGGAAACTACATCTGAAATGCCTATCAGCACCTATATTTGAAATGCCTATCGGCAACCATATCTGGAATGCCTATCGGCACCTAAATTTGAAATGCCTATCGGCTTCTATATCTGAAATGCCTATCGGCACCTATTTTTAAAATGCCAATCGGCAACTATATCTGAAATGCCTATCGGCACCCATATCTGAAATGCCTATCGACACCTATATCTGAAATGCCTATCGACACCTATATCTGAAATGCCTATCGACACCTATATCTGAAATGCCTATCGACACTTATATCTGAAATGCCTATCGACACCTATATCTGAAATGCCTATCGACACCTATATCTGAAATGCCTATCGACACCTATATCTGAAATGCCTATCGACACCTATTTTTGAAATGCCTATCGGAAACTACATCTGAAATGCTTATCAGCACCTATATTTAAATGCCTATCGGCAACCATATCTGGAATGCCTATCGGCACCTATATTTGAAATGCCTATCGGCTTCTATATCTGAAATGCCTATCGGCACCTATTTTTAAAATGCCAATCGGCAACTATATCTGAAATGCCTATCGGCACCTATATCTGAAATGCCTATTGACACCTATATCTAAATTGCCTATCGACACCTATATCTGAAATGCCTATCGACACCTATATCTGAAATGCCTATCGACACCTATATCTGAAATGCCTATCGTCACCTATATCTAAAATGCCTATCGACACCTATATCTGAAATGCCTATCGACACCTATTTTTGAAATGCCTATCGGAAACTACATCTGAAATGCCTATCAGCACCTATATTTGAAATGCCTATCGGCAACCATATCTAGAATGCCTATCGGCACCTATATTTGAAATGCCTATCGGCTTCTATATCTGAAATGCCTATCGGCACCTATTTTTAAAATGCCAATCGGCAACTATATCTGAAATGCCTATCGGCACCTATATCTGAAATGCCTATCGACACCTATATCTGAAATGCCTGTCGACACCTATATCTGAAATGCCTATCGACACCTATATCTGAAATGCCTATCGACACCTATATCTGAAATGCCTATCGACACCTATATCTGAAATGCCTATCGACACCTATATCTGAAATGCCTATCGGCACCTGTATCTGAAATGCCTATCGACACCTATATCTGAAATGCCTATCGACACCTATTTTTGAAATGCCTATCGGAAACTACATCTGAAATGCCTATCAGCACCTATATTTTAAATGCCTATCGGCAACCATATCTGGAATGCTTATCGGCACATATATTTGAAATGCCTATCGGCTTCTATATCTTAAATGCCTATCGGCACCTATTTTTAACATGCCAATCGGCAACTATATCTGAAATGCCTATCGGCACCTATATCTGAAATGCCTATCGACACCTATATCTGAAATGTCTATCGACACCTATATCTGAAATGCCTATCGACACCTATATCTGAAATGCCTATCGACACCTATATCTGAAATGCCTATCGACACCTATATCTGAAATGCCTATCGACACCTATATCTGAAATGCCTATCGACACCTATTTTTGAAATGCCTTTCGGAAACTACATCTGAAATGCCTATCAGCATCTATATTTGAATTGCCTATCGGCAACCATATCTGGAATGCCTATCGGCACCTATATTTGAAATGCCTAACGGCTTCTATATCTGAAATGCCTATCGGCACCTATTTTTAAAATGCCAATCGGCAACTATATCTGAAATGCCTATCGGCACCTATATCTGAAATGCCTATCGACACCTATATCTGAAATGCCTATCGACACCTATATCTGAAATGCCTATCGACACCTATATCTGAAATGCTTATCGACACCTATATCTGAAATGCCTATCGACACCTATATCTGAAATGCCTATCGACACCTATATCTGAAATGCCTATCGACACCTATATCTGAAATGCCTATTGACACCTATTTTTGAAATGCCTATCGGAAACTACATCTGAAATGCCTATCAGCACCTATATTTGAAATGCCTATCGGCAACCATATCTGGAATGCCTATCGGCACCTATATTTGAAATGCCTATCGGCTTCTATATCTGAAATGCCTATCGGCACCTATTTTTAAAATGCCAATCGGCAACTATATCTGAAATGCCTATCGGCACCTATATCTGAAATGCCTATCGACACCTATATCTGAAATGCCTATCGACACCTATATCTGAAATGCCTATCGACACCTATATCTGAAATGCCTATCGACACCTATATCTGAAAGGCCTATCGACACCTATATCTGAAATGCCAATCGACACCTATATCTGAAATGCCTATCGACACCTATATCTGAAATGCCTATCGACACCTATTTTTGAAATGCCTATCGGAAACTACATCTGAAATGCCTATCAGCACCTATATTTGAAATGCCTATCGGCAAACATATCTGGAATGCCTATCGGCACCTATATTTGAAATGCCTATCGGCTTCTATATCTGAAAAGCCTATCGGCACCTATTTTTAAAATGCCAATCGGCAACTATATCTGAAATGCCTATCGGCACCTATATCTGAAATGCCTATCGACACCTATATCAGAAATGCCTATCGACGCCTATATCTGAAATGCCTATCGACACCTATATCTGAAATGCCTATCGACACCTATATCTGAAATGCCTATCGACACCTATATCTGAAATGCCTATCGACACCTATATCTGAAATGCCTATCGACACCTCTATCTGAAATGCCTATCGACACCTATTTTTGAAATGCCTATCGGAAACTACATCTGAAATGCCTATCAGCACCTATATTTGAAATGCCTATCGGCAACCATATCTGGAATGCCTATCGGCACCTATATTTGAAATGCCTATCGGCTTCTATATCTGAAATGCCTATTGGCACCTATTTTTAAAATGCCAATCGGCAACTATATCTGAAATGCCTATCGGCACCTATATCTGAAATGCCTATCGACACCTATATCTGAAATGCCTATCGACACCTATATCTGAAATGCCTATCGACACCTATATCTAAAATGCCTATCGTCACCTATATCTGAAATGCCTATCGACACCTATATCTGAAATGCCTATCGACACCTATATCTGAAATGCCTATCGCCACCTATATCTGAAATGCCTATCGACACCTATTTTTGAAATGCCTATCGGAAACTACATCTGAAATGCCTATCAGCACCTATATTTGAAATGCCTATCGGCAACCATATCTGGAATGCCTATCGGCACCTATATTTGAAATGCCTATCGGCATCTATATCTGAAATGCCTATCGGCACCTATTTTTAAAATGCCAATCGGCAAATATATCTGAAATGCCTATCAGCACCTATATCTGAAATGCCTATCGACACCTATATCTGAAATGCCTATCGACACCTATATCTGAAATGCCTATCGACACCTATATCTGAAATGCCTATCGACACCTATTTCTGAAATGCCTATCGACACCTATATCTGAAATGCCTATCGACACCTATATCTGAAATGCCTATCGACACCTATATCTGAAATGCCTATCGACACCATTTTTGAAATGCCTATCGGAAACTACATCTGAAATGCCTATCAGCACCTATATTTGAAATGCCTATCGGCAACCATATCTGGAATGCCTATCAGCACCTATATTTGAAATGCCTATCGGCTTCTATATCTGAAATGCCTATCGGCACCTATTTTTAAAATGCCAATCGGCAACTATATCTGAAATGCCTATCGGCACCTATATCTGAAATGCCTATCGACACCTATATCTGAAATGCCTATCGACACCTATATCTGAAATGCCTATCGACACCTATATCTGAAATGCCTATCGACACCTATATCTGAAATGCCTATCGACACCTATATCTGAAATGCCTATCGACACCTATATCTGAAATGCCTATCGACACCTATTTTTGAAATGCCTATCGGAAACTACATCTGAAATGCCTATCAGCACCTATATTTGAAATGCCTATCGGCAACCATATCTGGAATGCCTATCGACACCTATATTTGAAATGCCTTTCGGCTTCTATATCTGAAATGCCTATCGACACCTATTTTTAAAATGCCAATCGGCAACTATATCTGAAATGCCTATCGGCACCTATATCTGAAATGCCTATCGACACCTATATCTGAAATGCCTATCGACACCTATATCTGAAATGCCTATCGACATCTATATCTGAAATGCCTATCGACACCTATATCTGTAATGCCTATCGACACCTATATCTGAAATGCCTATCGACACCTATATCTGAAATGCTTAAGACACCTATATCTGAAATGCCTATCGACACCTATTTTTGAAATGCCTTTCGGAAACTACATCTGAAATGCCTATCAGCACCTATATTTGAAATGCCTATCGGCAACCATATCTGGAATGCCTATCGGCACCTATATTTGAAATGCCTATCGGCTTCTATATCTGAAATGCCTATCGGCACCTATTTTTTAAATGCCAATCGGCAACTATATCTGAAATGCCTATCGGCACCTATATCTGAAATGCCTATCGACACCTATATCTGAAATGCCTATCGACACCTATATCTAAAATGCCTATCGACACCTATATCTGAAATGCCTATCGACACCTATATCTGAAATGCCTATCGACACCTATATCTGAAATGCCTATCGACACCTATTTTTGAAATGCCTATCGGAAACTACATCTGAAATGCCTATCAGCACCTATATTTGAAATGCCTATCGGCAACCATATCTGGAATGCCTATCGGCACCTATATTTGAAATGCCTATCGGCTTCTATATCTGAAATGCCTATCGGCACCTATTTTTAAAATGCCAATCGGCAACTATATCTGAAATGCCTATCGGCACCTATATCTGAAATGCCTATCGACACCTATATCTGAAATGCCTATCGACACCTATATCTGAAATGCCTATCGACACCTATATCTGAAATGCCTATCGACACCTATATCTGAAATGCCTATCGACACCTATATCTGAAATGCCTATCGACACCTATATCTGAAATGCCTATCGACACCTATTTTTGAAATGCCTATCGGAAACTACATCTGAAATGCCTATCAGCACCTAAATTTGAAATGCCTATCGGCAACCATATCTGGAATGCCTATCGGCACCTATATTTGAAATGCCTATCGGCTTCTATATCTGAAATGCCTATCGGCACCTATTTTTAAAGTGCCAATCGGCAACTATATCTGAAATGACTATCGGCACCTATATCTGAAATGCCTATCGACACCTATATCTGAAATGCCTATCGACACCTATATCTGAAATGCCTATCGACACCTATATCTGAAACGCCTATCGATACCTATATCTGAAATGCCTATCGAATCCTATATCTGAAATGCCTATCGACACCTATATCTGAAATGCCAATCGACACCTATATCTGAAATGCCTATCGACACCTATACCTGAAATGCCTATCGACACCTATTTTTGAAATGCCTATCGGAAACTACATCTGAAATGCCTATCAGCACCTATATTTGAAATGCCTATCGGCAACCATATCTGGAATGCCTGTCGGCACCTATATTTGAAATGCCTATCGGCTTCTATATCTGAAATGCCTATCGGCACCTATTTTTAAAATGCCAATCGGCAACTATATCTGAAATGCCTATCGGCACCTATATCTGAAATGCCTATCGACACCTATATCTGAAATGCCTATCGACGCCTATATCTGAAATGCCTATCGACACCTATATCTGAAATGCCTATCGACACCTATATCAGAAATGCTAATCGACACCTATATCTGAAATGCCTATCGACACCTATATCTGAAATGCCTATCGACACCTTTATCTGAAATGCCTATCGACACCTATTTTTGAAATGCCTATCGGAAACTACATCTGAAATGCCTATCAGCACCTATATTTGAAATGCCTATCGGCAACCATATCTGGAATGCCTATCGGCACCTAAATTTGAAATGCCTATCGGCTTCTATATCTGAAATGCCTATCGGCACCTATTTTTAAAATGCCAATTGGCAACTATATCTGAAATGCCTATCGGCACCTATATCTGAAATGCCTATCGACACCTATATCTGAAATGCCTATCGACACCTATATCTGAAATGCCTATCGACACCTATATCTGAAATGCCTATCGACACTTATATCTGAAATGCCTATCGACACCTATATCTGAAATGCCTATCGACACCTATATCTGAAATGCCTATCGACACCTATATCTGAAATGCCTATCGACACCTATTTTTGAAATGCCTATCGGAAACTACATCTGAAATGCTTATCAGCACCTATATTTGAAATGCCTATCGGCAACCATATCTGGAATGCCTATCGGCACCTATATTTGAAATGCCTATCGGCTTCTATATCTGAAATGCCTATCGGCACCTATTTTTAAAATGCCAATCGGCAACTATATCTGAAATGCCTATCGGCACCTATATCTGAAATGCCTATCGACACCTATATCTAAAATGCCTATCGACACCTATATCTGAAATGCCTATCGACACCTATATCTGAAATGCCTATCGACACCTATATCTGAAATGCCTATCGACACCTATATCTGAAATGCCTATCGACACCTATTTTTGAAATGCCTATCGGAAACTACATCTGAAATGCCTATCAGCACCTATATTTGAAATGCCTATCGGCAACCATATCTGGAATGCCTATCGGCACCTATATTTGAAATGCCTATTGGCTTCTATATCTGAAATGCCTATCGGCACCTATTTTTAAAATGCCAATCGGCAACTATATCTGAAATGCCTATCGGCACCTATATCTGAAATGCCTATCGACACCTATATCTGAAATGCCTGTCGACACCTATATCTGAAATGCCTATCGACACCTATATCTGAAATGCCTATCGACACCTATATCTGAAATGCCTATCGACACCTATATCTGAAATGCCTATCGACACCTATATCTGAAATGCCTATCGACACCTGTATCTGAAATGCCTATCGACACCTATATCTGAAATGCCTATCGACACCTATTTTTGAAATGCCTATCGGAAACTACATCTGAAATGCCTATCAGCACCTATATTTTAAATGCCTATCGGCAACCATATCTGGAATGCTTATCGGCACCTATATTTGAAATGCCTATCGGCTTCTATATCTTAAATGCCTATCGGCACCTATTTTTAACATGCCAATCGGCAACTATATCTGAAATGCCTATCGGCACCTATATCTGAAATGCCTATCGACACCTATATCTGAAATGCCTATCGACACCTATATCTGAAATGCCTATCGACACCTATATCTGAAATGTCTATCGACACCTATATTTGAAATGCCTATCGACACCTATATCTGAAATGCCTATCGACACCTATATCTGAAATGCCTATCGACACCTATATCTGAAATGCCTATCGACACCTATTTTTGAAATGCCTATCGGAAACTACATCTGAAATGCCTATCAGCACCTATATTTGAAATGCCTATCGGCAACCATATCTGAAATGCCTATCGACACCTATATCTGAAATGCCTATCGACACCTATATCTGAAATGCCTATCGACACCTATTTTTGAAATGCCTATCGGAAACTACATCTGAAATGCTTATCAGCACCTATATTTGAAATGCCTATCGGCAACCATATCTGGAATGCCTATCGGCACCTATATTTGAAATGCCTATCGGCTTCTATATCTGAAATGCCTATCGGCACCTATTTTTAAAATGCCAATCGGCAACTATATCTGAAATGCCTATCGGCACCTATATCTGAAATGCCTATCGACACCTATATCTAAAATGCCTATCGACACCTATATCTGAAATGCCTATCGACACCTATATCTGAAATGCCTATCGACACCTATATCTGAAATGCCTATCGACACCTATATCTGAAATGCCTATCGACACCTATTTTTGAAATGCCTATCGGAAACTACATCTGAAATGCCTATCAGCACCTATATTTGAAATGCCTATCGGCAACCATATCTGGAATGCCTATCGGCACCTATATTTGAAATGCCTATCGGCTTCTATATCTGAAATGCCTATCGGCACCTATTTTTAAAATGCCAATCGGCAACTATATCTGAAATGCCTATCGGCACCTATATCTGAAATGCCTATCGACACCTATATCTGAAATGCCTGTCGACACCTATATCTGAAATGCCTATCGACACCTATATCTGAAATGCCTATCGACACCTATATCTGAAATGCCTATCGACACCTATATCTGAAATGCCTATCGACACCTATATCTGAAATGCCTATCGACACCTGTATCTGAAATGCCTATCGACACCTATATCTGAAATGCCTATCGACACCTATTTTTGAAATGCCTATCGGAAACTACATCTGAAATGCCTATCAGCACCTATATTTTAAATGCCTATCGGCAACCATATCTGGAATGCTTATCGGCACCTATATTTGAAATGCCTATCGGCTTCTATATCTTAAATGCCTATCGGCACCTATTTTTAACATGCCAATCGGCAACTATATCTGAAATGCCTATCGGCACCTATATCTGAAATGCCTATCGACACCTATATCTGAAATGCCTATCGACACCTATATCTGAAATGCCTATCGACACCTATATCTGAAATGTCTATCGACACCTATATTTGAAATGCCTATCGACACCTATATCTGAAATGCCTATCGACACCTATATCTGAAATGCCTATCGACACCTATATCTGAAATGCCTATCGACACCTATTTTTGAAATGCCTATCGGAAACTACATCTGAAATGCCTATCAGCACCTATATTTGAAATGCCTATCGGCAACCATATCTGGAATGCCTATCGGCACCTATATTTGAAATGCCTATCGGCTTCTATATCTGAAATGCCTATCGGCACCTATTTTTAAAATGCCAATCGGCAACTATATCTGAAATGCCTATCGGCACCTATATCTGAAATGCCTATCGACACCTATATCTGAAATGCCTATCGACACCTATATCTGAAATGCCTATCGACACCTATATCTGAAATTCCTATCGACACCTATATCTGAAATGCCTATCGACACCTATATCTGAAATGCCTATCGACACCTATATCTGAAATGCCTATCGACACCTATATCTGAAATGCCTATCGACACCTATATCTGAAATGCCTATCGACACCTATATCTGAAATGCCTATCGACACCTATTTTTGAAATGCCTATCGGAAACTACATCTGAAATGCCTATCAGCACCTAAATTTGAAATGCCTATCGGCAACCATATCTGGAATGCCTATCGGCACCTATATTTGAAATGCCTATCGGCTTCTATATCTGAAATGCCTATCGGCACCTATTTTTAAAGTGCCAATCGGCAACTATATCTGAAATGACTATCGGCACCTATATCTGAAATGCCTATCGACACCTATATCTGAAATGCCTATCGACACCTATATCTGAAATGCCTATCGACACCTATATCTGAAATGCCTATCGATACCTATATCTGAAATGCCTATCGAATCCTATATCTGAAATGCCTATCGACACCTATATCTGAAATGCCAATCGACACCTATATCTGAAATGCCTATCGACACCTATATCTGAAATGCCTATCGACACCTATTTTTGAAATGCCTATCGGAAACTACATCTGAAATGCCTATCAGCACCTATATTTGAAATGCCTATCGGCAACCATATCTGGAATGCCTGTCGGCACCTATATTTGAAATGCCTATCGGCTTCTATATCTGAAATGCCTATCGGCACCTATTTTTAAAATGCCAATCGGCAACTATATCTGAAATGCCTATCGGCACCTATATCTGAAATGCCTATCGACACCTATATCTGAAATGCCTATCGACGCCTATATCTGAAATGCCTATCGACACCTATATCTGAAATGCCTATCGACACCTATATCAGAAATGCTAATCGACACCTATATCTGAAATGCCTATCGACACCTATATCTGAAATGCCTATCGACACATTTATCTGAAATGCCTATCGACACCTATTTTTGAAATGCCTATCGGAAACTACATCTGAAATGCCTATCAGCACCTATATTTGAAATGCCTATCGGCAACCATATCTGGAATGCCTATCGGCACCTAAATTTGAAATGCCTATCGGCTTCTATATCTGAAATGCCTATCGGCACCTATTTTTAAAATGCCAATTGGCAACTATATCTGAAATGCCTATCGGCACCTATATCTGAAATGCCTATCGACACCTATATCTGAAATGCCTATCGACACCTATATCTGAAATGCCTATCGACACCTATATCTGAAATGCCTATCGACACTTATATCTGAAATGCCTATCGACACCTATATCTGAAATGCCTATCGACACCTATATCTGAAATGCCTATCGACACCTATATCTGAAATGCCTATCGACACCTATTTTTGAAATGCCTATCGGAAACTACATCTGAAATGCTTATCAGCACCTATATTTGAAATGCCTATCGGCAACCATATCTGGAATGCCTATCGGCACCTATATTTGAAATGCCTATCGGCTTCTATATCTGAAATGCCTATCGGCACCTATTTTTAAAATGCCAATCGGCAACTATATCTGAAATGCCTATCGGCACCTATATCTGAAATGCCTATCGACACCTATATCTAAAATGCCTATCGACACCTATATCTGAAATGCCTATCGACACCTATATCTGAAATGCCTATCGACACCTATATCTGAAATGCCTATCGACACCTATATCTGAAATGCCTATCGACACCTATTTTTGAAATGCCTATCGGAAACTACATCTGAAATGCCTATCAGCACCTATATTTGAAATGCCTATCGGCAACCATATCTGGAATGCCTATCGGCACCTATATTTGAAATGCCTATCGGCTTCTATATCTGAAATGCCTATCGGCACCTATTTTTAAAATGCCAATCGGCAACTATATCTGAAATGCCTATCGGCACCTATATCTGAAATGCCTATCGACACCTATATCTGAAATGCCTGTCGACACCTATATCTGAAATGCCTATCGACACCTATATCTGAAATGCCTATCGACACCTATATCTGAAATGCCTATCGACACCTATATCTGAAATGCCTATCGACACCTATATCTGAAATGCCTATCGACACCTGTATCTGAAATGCCTATCGACACCTATATCTGAAATGCCTATCGACACCTATTTTTGAAATGCCTATCGGAAACTACATCTGAAATGCCTATCAGCACCTATATTTTAAATGCCTATCGGCAACCATATCTGGAATGCTTATCGGCACCTATATTTGAAATGCCTATCGGCTTCTATATCTTAAATGCCTATCGGCACCTATTTTTAACATGCCAATCGGCAACTATATCTGAAATGCCTATCGGCACCTATATCTGAAATGCCTATCGACACCTATATCTGAAATGCCTATCGACACCTATATCTGAAATGCCTATCGACACCTATATCTGAAATGTCTATCGACACCTATATTTGAAATGCCTATCGACACCTATATCTGAAATGCCTATCGACACCTATATCTGAAATGCCTATCGACACCTATATCTGAAATGCCTATCGACACCTATTTTTGAAATGCCTATCGGAAACTACATCTGAAATGCCTATCAGCACCTATATTTGAAATGCCTATCGGCAACCATATCTGGAATGCCTATCGGCACCTATATTTGAAATGCCTATCGGCTTCTATATCTGAAATGCCTATCGGCACCTATTTTTAAAATGCCAATCGGCAACTATATCTGAAATGCCTATCGGCACCTATATCTGAAATGCCTATCGACACCTATATCTGAAATGCCTATCGACACCTATATCTGAAATGCCTATCGACACCTATATCTGAAATGCCTATCGACACCTATATCTGAAATGCCTATCGACACCTATATCTGAAATGCCAATCGACACCTATATCTGAAATGCCTATCGACACCTATATCTGAAATGCCTATCGACACCTATTTTTGAAATGCCTATCGGAAACTACATCTGAAATGCCTATCAGCACCTATATTTGAAATGCCTATCGGCAACCATATCTGGAATGCCTATCGGCACCTATATTTGAAATGCCTATCGGCTTCTATATCTGAAAAGCCTATCGGCACCTATTTTTAAAATGCCAATCGGCAACTATATCTGAAATGCCTATCGGCACCTATATCTGAAATGCCTATCGACACCTATATCTGAAATGCCTATCGACGCCTATATCTGAAATGCCTATCGACACCTATATCTGAAATGCCTATCGACACCTATATCTGAAATGCCTATCGACACCTATATCTGAAATGCCTATCGACACCTATATCTGAAATGCCTATCGACACCTCTATCTGAAACGCCTATCGACACCTATTTTTGAAATGCCTATCGGAAACTACATCTGAAATGCCTATCAGCACCTATATTTGAAATGCCTATCGGCAACCATATCTGGAATGCCTATCGGCACCTATATTTGAAATGCCTATCGGCTTCTATATCTGAAATGCCTATCGGCACCTATTTTTAAAATGCCAATCGGCAACTATATCTGAAATGCCTATCGGCACCTATATCTGAAATGCCTATCGACACCTATATCTGAAATGCCTATCGACACCTATATCTGAAATGCCTATCGACACCTATATCTGAAATTCCTATCGACACCTATATCTGAAATGCCTATCGACACCTATATCTGAAATGCCTATCGACACCTATATCTGAAATGCCTATCGACACCTATTTTTGAAATGCCTATCGGAAACTACATCTGAAATGCCTATCAGCACCTATATTTGAAATGCCTATCTGCAACCATATATGGAATGCTATCGGCACCTATATTTGAAATGCCTATCGGCTTCTATATCTGAAATGCCTATCGGCACCTATTTTTAAAATGCCAATCGGCAACTATATCTGAAATGCCTATCGGCACCTATATCTGAAATGCCTATCGACACCTATATCTGAAATGCCTATCGACACCTATATCTGATATGCCTATCGACACCTATATCTGAAATGCCTATCGACACCTATATCTGAAATGCCTATCGACACCTATATCTGAAATGCCTATCGACACCTATATCTGAAATGCCTATCGACACCTATATCTGAAATGCCTATCGACACCTATTTTTGAAATGCCTATCGGAAACTACATCTGAAATGCCTATCAGCACCTATATTTGAAATGCCTATCGGCAACCATATCTGGAATGCCTATCGGCACCTATATTTGAAATGCCTATCGGCTTCTATATCTGAAATGCCTATCGGCACCTATTTTTAAAATGCCAATCGGCAACTATATCTGAAATGCCTATCGGCACCTATATCTGAAATGCCTATCGACACCTATATCTGAAATGCCTATCGACACCTATATCTGAAATGCCTATCGACACCTATATCAGAAATGCCTATCGTCACCTATATCTGAAATGCCTCTCGACACCTATATCTGAAATGCCTATCGACACCTATATCTGAAATGCCTATCGACACCTGTATCGGAAATGCCTATCGACACCTATATCTGAAATGCCTATCGACACCTATTTTTGAAATGCCTATCGGAAACTACATCAGAAATGCCTATCAGCACCTATATTTGAAATGCCTATCGGCAACCATATCTGGAATGCCTATCGGCACCTATATTTGAAATGCCTATCGTCTTCTATATCTGAAATGCCTATCGGCACCTATTTTTAAAATGCCAATCGGCAACTATATCTGAAATGCCTATCGGCACCTATATCTGAAATGCCTATCGACACCTATATCTGAAATGCCTATCGACGCCTATATCTAAAATGCCTATCGACACCTATATCTGAAATGCCTATCGACACTTATATCTGAAATGCCTATCGACACCTATACCTGAAATGCCTATCGACACCTATATCTGAAATGCCTATCGACACCTATATCTGAAATGCCTATCGACACCAATTTTTGAAATGCCTATCGGAAACTACATCTAAAATGCCTATCAGCACCTATATTTGAAATGCCTATCGGCTTCTATATCTGAAATGCCTATCGGCACCTATTTTTTAAATGCCAATCGGCAACTATATCTGAAATGCCTATCGGCACCTATATCTGAAATGCCTATCGACACCTATATCTGAAATGCCTATCGACACCTATATCTGAAATGCCTATCGACACCTATATCTGAAATGCCTATCGACACCTATATCTGAAATGCCTATCGAGACCTATATCTGAAATGCCTATCGACACCTATATCTGAAATGCCTATCGACACCTATATCTGAAATGCCTATCGACACCTATTTTTGAAATTCCTATCGGAAACTACATCTGAAATGCCTATCAGCACCTATATTTGAAATGCCTATCGGCAACCATATCTGGAATGCCTATCGGCACCTATATTTGAAATGCCTATCGGCTTCTATATCTGAAATGCCTATCGGCACCTATTTTTAAAATGCCAATCGGCAACTATATCTGAAATGCCTATCGGCACCTATATCTGAAATGCCTATCGACACCTATATCTGAAATGCCTATCGACACCTATATCTGAAATGCCTATCGACACCTATATCTGAAATGCCTATCGACACCTATATCTGAAATGCCTATCGACACCTATATCTGAAATGCCTATCGACACCTATTTTTGATATGCCTATCGGAAACTACATCTGAAATGCCTATCAGCACCTATATTTGAAATGCCTATCGGCAACCATATCTGGAATGCCTATCGGCACCTATATTTGAAATTCCTATCGGCTTCTATATCTGAAATGCCTATCGGCACCTATTTTTAAAATGCCAATCGGCAACTATATCTGAAATGCCTATCGGCACCTATATCTGAAATGCCTATCGACACCTATATCTGAAATGCCTATCGCCACCTATATCTGAAATGCCTATCGACACCTATTTTTGAAATGCCTATCGAAAACTACATCTGAAATGCCTATCAGCACCTATATTTGAAATGCCTATCGGCAACCATATCTGGAATGCCTATCGGCACCTATATTTGAAATAACTATCGGCTTCTATATCTGAAATGCCTATCGGCACCTATTTTTAAAATGCCAATCGGCAACTATATCTGAAATGCCTATCGGCACCTATATCTGAAATGCCTATCGACACCTATATCTGAAATGGCTATCGACACCTATATCTGAAATGCCTATCGACACCTATATCTAAAATGCCTATCGTCACCTATATCTGAAATGCCTATCGACACCTATATCTGAAATGCCTATCGACACCTATATCTGAAATGCCTATCGCCACCTATATCTGAAATGCCTATCGACACCTATTTTTGAAATGCATATCGGAAACTACATCTGAAATGCCTATCAGCACCTATATTTGAAATGCCTATCGGCAACCATATCTGGAATGCCTATCGGCACCTATATTTGAAATGCCTATCGGCTTCTATATCTGAAATGCCTATCGGCACCTATTTTTAAAATGCCAATCGGCAACTATATCTGAAATGCCTATCGGCACCTATATCTGAAATGCCTATCGACACCTATATCTGAAATGCCTATCGAAACCTATATCTGAAATGCCTATCGACACCTATATCTGAAATGCCTATCGACACCTATATCTGAAATGCCTATCGACACCTATATCTGAAATGCCTATCGACACCTATATCTGAAATGCCTATCGACACCTATATCTGAAATGCCTATCGACACCTATATCTGAAATGCCTATCGACACCTATATCTGAAATGCCTATCGACACCTATTTTTGAAATGCCTATCGGAAACTACATCTGAAATGCCTATCAGCACCTATATTTGAAATGCCTATCGGCAATCATATCTGAAATGCCTATCGACACCTATATCTGAAATGCCTATCGACACCTATATCTGAAATGCCTATCGACACCTATTTTTGAAATGCCTATCGGAAACTACATCTGAAATGCCTATCAGCACCTATATTTGAAATGCCTATCGGCAACTATATCTGGAATGCCTATCGGCACCTATATTTGAAATGCCTATCGGCTTCTATATCTGAAATGCCTATCGGCACCTATTTTTAAAATGCCAATCGGCAACTATATCTGAAATGCCTATCGGCACCTATATCTGAAATGCCTATCGACACCTATATCTGAAATGCCTATCGACACCTATATCTGAAATGCCTATCGACACCTATATCTGAAATGCCTATCGTCACCTATATCTGAAATGCCTATCGACACCTATATCTGAAATGCCTTATCGACACCTATATCTGAAATGCCTATCGACACCTATATCTGAAATGCCTATCGACACCTATATCTGAAATGCCTATCGACACCTATTTTTGAAATGCCTATCGGAAACTACATCTGAAATGCCTATCAGCACCTATATTTGAAATGCCTATCGGCAACCATATCTGGAATGCCTATCGGCACCTATATTTGAAATGCCTATCGGCTTCTATATCTGAAATGCCTATCGGCACCTATTTTTAAAATGCCAATCGGCAACTATATCTGAAATGCCTATCGGCACCTATATCTGAAATGCCTATCGACACCTATTTTTGAAATGCCTATCGGAAACTACATCTGAAATGCCTATCAGCACCTATATTTGAAATGCCTATCGGCTTCTATATCTGAAATGCCTATCGGCACCTATTTTTAAAATGCCAATCGGCAACTATATCTGAAATGCCTATCGGCACCTATATCTGAAATGCCTATCGACACCTATATCTGAAATGCCTATCGACACCTATATCTGAAATGCCTATCGACACCTATATCTGAAATGCCTATCGACACCTATATCTCAAATGCCTACGACACCTATATCTGAAATGCCTATCGACACCTATATCTGAAATGCCTATCGACACCTATATCTGAAATGCCTATCGACACCTATTTCTGAAATGCCTATCGACACCTATATCTGAAATGCCTATCGACACCTATATCTGAAATGCCTATCGACACCTATATCTGAAATGCCTATCGACACCTATATCTGAAATGCCTATCGACACCTATTTTTGAAATGCCTATCGGAAACTACATCTGAAATGCCTATCAGCACCTATATTTGAAATGCCTATCGGCTTCTATATCTGAAATGCCTATCGGCACCTATTTTTAAAATGCCAATCGGCAACTATATCTGAAATGCCTATCGGCACCTATATCTGAAATGCCTATCGACACCTATATCTGAAATGCCTATCGACACCTATATCTGAAATGCCTATCGACACCTATATCTGAAATGCCTATCGACACCTATATCTCAAATGCCTACGACACCTATATCTGAAATGCCTATCGACACCTATATCTGAAATGCCTATCGACACCTATATCTGAAATGCCTATCGACACCTATATCTGAAATGCCTATCGACACCTATTTTTGAAATGCCTATCGGAAACTACATCTGAAATGCCTATCAGCACCTATATTTGAAATGCCTATCGGCAACCATATCTGGAATGCCTATCGGCACCTATATTTGAAATGCCTATCGGCAACCATATCTGAAATGCCTATCGGCACCTATTTTTAAAATGCCAATTGGCAACTATATCTGAAATGCCTATCGGCACCTATATCTGAAATGCCTATCGACACCTATATCTGAAATGCCTATCGACACCTATATCTGAAATGCCTATCGACACCTATATCTGAAATGCCTATCGACACCTATATCTGAAATGCCTATCGACACCTATATCTGAAATGCCTATCGACACCTATATCTGAAATGCCTATCGACACCTATTTTTGAAATGCCTATCGGAAACTACATCTGAAATGCTTGTCAGCACCTATATTTGAAATGCCTATCGGCAACCATATCTGGAATGCCTATCGGCACCTATATTTGAAATGCCTATCGGCTTCTATATCTGAAATGCCTATCGGCACCTATTTTTAAAATGCCAATCGGCAACTATATCTGAAATGCCTATCGGCACCTATATCTGAAATGCCTATCGACACCTATATCTGAAATGCCTATCGACACCTATATCTGAAATGCCTATCGACACCTATATCTGAAATGCCTATCGACACCTATATCTGAAATGCCTATCGACTACTATATCTGAAATGCCTATCGACACCTATATCTGAAATGCCTATCGACACCTATATCTGAAATGCCTATCGACACCTATTTTTGAAATGCCTATCGGAAACTACATCTGAAATGCCTATCA
Organism: Venustoraphidia nigricollis; assembly: GCA_034508555.1. NCBI lineage: Eukaryota > Metazoa > Arthropoda > Insecta > Raphidioptera > Raphidiidae > Venustoraphidia > Venustoraphidia nigricollis. Next base: position 43,496 of record JAVRKA010000696.1, on the reverse strand, counting down.
GCACCTATATTTGAAATGCCTATCGGCAACCATATCTGGAATGCCTATCGGCACCTATATTTGAAATGCCTATCGGCTTCTATATCTGAAATGCCTATCGGCACCTATTTTTAAAATGCCAATCGGCAACTATATCTGAAATGCCTATCGGCACCTATATCTGAAATGCCTATCGGCTTCTATATCTGAAATGCCTATCGGCACCTATTTTTAAAATGCCAATCGACACCTATATCTGAAATGCCTATCGACACATATATCTGAAATGCCTATCGACACCTATATCTGAAATGCCTATCAACACCTATTTTTGAAATGCCTATCGGAAACTACATCTGAAATGCCTATCAGCACCTATATTTGAAATGCCTATCGACACCTATATCTGAAATGCCTATCGACACCTATATCTGAAATGCCTATCGACACCTATTTTTGAAATGCCTATCGGAAACTACATCTGAAATGCTTGTCAGCACCTATATTTGAAATGCCTATCGGCAACCATATCTGGAATGCCTATCGGCACCTATATTTGAAATGCCTATCGGCTTCTATATCTGAAATGCCTATCGGCACCTATTTTTAAAATGCCAATCGGCAACTATATCTGAAATGCCTATCGGCACCTATATCTGAAATGCCTATCGACACCTATATCTGAAATGCCTATCGACACCTATATCTGAAATGCCTATCGACACCTATATCTGAAATGCCTATCGACACCTATATCTGAAATGCCTATCGACTACTATATCTGAAATGCCTATCGACACCTATATCTGAAATGCCTATCGACACCTATATCTGAAATGCCTATCGACACCTATTTTTGAAATGCCTATCGGAAACTACATCTGAAATGCCTATCAGCACCTATATTTGAAATGCCTATCGGCAACCATATCTGGAATGCCTATCGGCACCTATATTTGAAATGCCTATCGGCTTCTATATCTGAAATGCCTATCGGCACCTATTTTTAAAATGCCAATCGGCAACTATATCTGAAATGCCTATCGGCACCTATATCTGAAATGCCTATCGGCTTCTATATCTGAAATGCCTATCGGCACCTATTTTTAAAATGCCAATCGACACCTATATCTGAAATGCCTATCGACACATATATCTGAAATGCCTATCGACACCTATATCTGAAATGCCTATCGACACCTATTTTTGAAATGCCTATCGGAAACTACATCTGAAATGCCTATCAGCACCTATATTTGAAATGCCTATCGGCAACCATATCTGGAATGCCTATCGGCACCTATATTTGAAATGCCTATCGGCTTCTATATCTGAAATGCCTATCGGCACCTATTTTTAAAATGCCAATCGGCAACTATATCTGAAATGCCTATCGGCACCTATATCTGAAATGCCTATCGGCTTCTATATCTGAAATGCCTATCGGCACCTATTTTTAAAATGCCAATCGGCAACTATAATTGAAATGCCTATCGGCACCTATATCTGAAATGCCTATCGACACCTATATCTGAAATGCCTATCGACACCTATATCTGAAATGCCTATCGACACCTATATCTGAAATGCCTATCGACACCTATATCTGAAATGCCTATCGACACCTATATCTGAAATGCCTATCGACACCTATATCGGAAATGCCTATCGACACCTATATCTGAAATGCCTATCGACACCTATATCTGAAATGCCTATCGACACCTATTTTTGGTATGCCTATCGGAAACTACATCTGAAATGCCTATCAGCACCTATATTTGAAATGCCTATCGGCAACCATATCTGGAATGCCTATCGGCACCTATATTTGAAATGCCTATCGGCTTCTATATCTGAAATGCCTATCGGCACCTATTTTTAAAATGCCAATCGGCAACTATATCTGAAATGCCTATCGGCACCTATATCTGAAATGCCTATCGACACCTATATCTGAAATGCCTATCGACACCTATATCTGAAATGCCTATCGACACCTATATCTGAAATGCCTATCGACACCTATATCTGAAATGCCTATCGACACCTATATCTGAAATGCCTATCGACACCTATATCTGAAATACCTATCGACACCTATTTTTGTAATGCCTATCGGAAACTACATCTGAAATGCCTATCAGCACCTATATTTGAAATGCCTATCGGCAATTATATCTGGAATACCTATCGGCACCTATATTTGAAATGCCTATCGGCTTCTATATCTTAAATGCCTATCGGCACCTATTTTTAAAATGCCAATCGGCAACTATATCTGAAATGCCTATCGGCACCTATATCTGAAATGCCTATCGACACCTATATCTGAAATGCCTATCGACACCTATATCTGAAATGCCTATTGACACCTATATCTAAAATGCCTATCGACACCTATATCTGAAATTCCTATCGACACCTATATCTGAAATGCCTATCGACACCTATATCTGAAATGCCTATCGACACCTATATCTGAAATGCCTATCGACACCTATATCTGAAATGCCTATCGACACCTATATCTGAAATGCCTATCGACACCTATATCTGAAATGACTATCGACACCTATTTTTGAAATGCCTATCGGAAACTACATCTGAAATGCCTATCAGCACCTATATTTGAAATGCCTATCGGCAACCATATCTGGAATGCCTATCGGCACCTATATTTGAAATGCCTATCGGCTTCTATATCTGAAATGCCTATCGGCACCTATTTTTAAAATGCCAATCGGCAACTATATCTGAAATGCCTATCGGCACCTATATCTGAAATGCCTATCGACACCTATATCTGAAATGCCTATCGACACCTATATCTGAAATGCCTATCGACACCTATATCTGAAATGCCTATCGACACCTATATCTGAAATGCCTATCGACACCTATATCTGAAATGCCTATCGACACCTATATCTGAAATGCCTATCGACACCTATATCTGAAATGCCTATCGACACCTATATCTGAAATGCCTATCGACACCTATTTTTGAAATGCCTATCGGAAACTACATCTGAAATGCCTATCAGCACCTATATTTGAAATGCCTATCGGCAACCATATCTGGAATGCCTATCGGCACCTATATTTGAAATGCCTATCGGCTTCTATATCTGAAATGCCTATCGGCACCTATTTTTAAAATGCCAATCGGCAACTATATCTGAAATGCCTATCGGCACCTATATCTGAAATGCCTATCGGCACCTATATCTGAAATGCCTATAGACACTTATATCTGAAATGCCTATCGACACCTATATCTGAAATGCCTATCGACACCTATATCTGAAATGCCTATCGACACCTATATCTAAAATGCCTATCGACACCTATATCTGAAATGCCTATCGACACCTATATCTGAAATGCCTATCGACACCTATATCTGAAATGCCTATCGACACCTATTTTTGATATGCCTATCGGAAACTACATCTGAAATGCCTATCAGCACCTATATTTGAAATGCCTATCGGCAACTATATCTGGAATGCCTATCGGCACCTATATTTGAAATGCCTATCGGCTTCTATATCTGAAATGCCTATCGGCACCTATTTTTAAAATGCCAATCGGCAACTATGTCTGAAATGCCTATCGGCACCTATATCTGAAATGCCTATCGACACCTATATCTGAAATGCCTATCGACACCTATATCTGAAATGCCTATCGACACCTATATCTGAAATGCCTATCGACACCTATATCTGAAATGCCTATCGACACCTAAATCTGAAATGCCTATCGACACCTATATCTGAAATGCCTATCGACACCTATATCTGAAATGCCTATCGACACCTATTTTTGAAATGCCTATCGGAAACTACATCTGAAATGCCTATCAGCACCTATATTTGAAATGCCTATCGGCAACTATATCTGGAATGCCTATCGGCACCTATATTTGAAATGCCTATCGGCTTCTATATCTGAAATGCCTATCGGCACCTATTTTTAAAATTCCAATCGGCAACTATATCTGAAATGCCTATCGGCACCTATATCTGAAATGCCTATCGACACCTATATCTGAAATGCCTATCGACACCTATATCTGAAATGCCTATCGACACCTATATCTGAAATGCCTATCGACACCTATATCTGAAATGCCTATCGACACCTATATCTGAAATGCCTAACGACACCTATATCTGAAATGCCTATCGACACCTATTTTTGTAATGCCTATAGGAAACTACATCTGAAATGCCTATCAGCACCTATATTTGAAATGCCTATTGGCAACCATATCTGGAATACCTATCGGCACCTATATTTGAAATGCCTATCGGCTTCTATATCTGAAATGCCTATCGGCACCTATTTTTAAAATGCCAATCGGCAACTATATCTGAAATGCCTATCGGCACCTATATCTGAAATGCCTATCGACACCTATATCTGAAATGCCTATCGACACCTATATCTGAAATGCCTATCGACACCTATATCTGAAATGCCTATCGACACCTATATCTGAAATGCTTATCGACACCTATATCTGAAATGCCTATCGACACCTATATCTGAAATGCCTATCGACACCTATATCTGAAATGCCTATCGACACCTATTTTTGAAATGCCTATCGGAAACTACATCTGAAATGCCTATCAGCACCTATATTTGAAATGCCTATCGGCAACCATATCTGGAATGCCTATCGGCACCTATATTTGAAATGCCTATCGGCTTCTATATCTGAAATGCCTATTGGCACCTATTTTTAAAATGCCAATCGACAACTATATCTGAAATGCCTATCGGCACCTATATCTGAAATGCCTATCGACACATATATCTGAAATGCCTATCGTCACCTATATCTGAAATGCCTATCGACACCTATATCTGAAATGCCTATCGACACCTATTTTTGAAATGCCTATCGACACCTATATCTGAAATGCCTATCGACACCTATATCTGAAATGCCTATCGACACCTATATCTGAAATGCCTATCGACACCTATATCTGAAATGCCTATCGACAACTATTTTTGAAATGCCTATCGGAAACTACATCTGAAATGCCTATCAGCACCTATATTTGAAATGCCTATCGGCAACCATATCTGGAATGCCTATCGGCACCTATATTTGAAATGCCTATCGGCTTCTATATTTAAAATGCCTATCGGCACCTATTTTTAAAAATGCTAATCGGCAACTATATCTGAAATGCCTATCGGCACCTATATCTGAAAGGCCTATCGACACCTATATCTGAAATGCCTATCGACACATATCTGAAATGCCTATCGACACCTATATCTGAAATGCCTATCGACACCTATATCTGAAATGCCTATCGACACCTATATCTGAAATGCCTATCGACACCTATATCTGAAATGCCTATCGACACCTATATCTGAAATGCCTATCGACACCTATTTTTGAAATGCCTATCGGAAACTACATCTGAAATGCCTATCAGCACCTATATTTGAAATGCCTATCGGCAATCATATCTGAAATGCCTATCGACACCTATATCTGAAATGCCTATCGACACCTATATCTAAAATGCCTATCGACACCTATTTTTGAAATGCCTATCGGAAACTAAATCTGAAATGCCTATCAGCACCTATATTTGAAATGCCTATCGGCAACTATATCTGGAATGCCTATCGGCACCTATATTTGAAATGCCTATCGGCTTCTATATCTGAAATGCCTATCGGCACCTATTTTATTATGCCAATCGGCAACTATATCTGAAATGCCTATCGGCACCTATATCTGAAATGCCTATCGACACCTATATCTGAAATGCCTATCGACACCTATATCTGAAATGCCTATCGACACCTATATCTGAAATGCCTATCGTCACCTATATCTGAAATGCCTATCGACACCTATATCTGAAATGCCTATCGACACCTATATCTGAAATGCCTATCGACACCTATATCTGAAATGCCTATCGACACCTATTTTTGAAATGCCTATCGGCAACCATATCTGGAATGCCTATCGGCACCTATATTTGAAATGCCTATCGGCTTCTATATCTGAAATGCCTATCGGCACCTATTTTTAAAATGCCAATCGGCAACTATATCTGAAATGCCTATCGGCACCTATATCTGAAATGCCTATCGACACCTATATCTGAAATGCCTATCGACACCTATATCTGAAATGCCTATCGACACCTATATCTGAAATGCCTATCGACACCTATATCTGAAATGCCTATCGACACCTATATCTGAAATGCCTATCGACCCCTATATCTGAAATGCCTATCGACACATATATCTGAAATGCCTATCGACACCTATTTTTGAAATGCCTATCGGAAACTACATCTGAAATGCCTATCAGCACCTATATTTGAAATGCCTATCGGCTTCTATATCTGAAATGCCTATCGGCACCTATTTTTAAAATGCCAATCGGCAACTATATCTGAAATGCCTATCGGCACCTATATCTGAAATGCCTATCGACACCTATATCTGAAATGCCTATCGACACCTATATCTGAAATGCCTATCGACACCTATATCTGAAATGCCTATCGACACCTATATGTGAAATGCCTACGACACCTATATCTGAAATGCCTATCGACACCTATATCTGAAATGCCTATCGACACCTATATCTGAAATGCCTATCGACACCTATATCTGAAATGCCTATCGACACCTATTTTTGAAATGCCTATCGGAAACTACATCTGAAATGCCTATCAGCACCTATATTTGAAATGCCTATCGGCAACCATATCTGGAATGCCTATCGGCACCTATATTTGAAATGCCTATCGGCAACCATATCTGAAATGCCTATCGGCACCTATTTTTAAAATGCCAATTGGCAACTATATCTGAAATGCCTATCGGCACCTATATCTGAAATGCCTATCGACACCTATATCTGAAATGCCTATCGACACCTATATCTGAAATGCCTATCGACACCTATATCTGAAATGCCTATCGACACCTACATCTGAAATGCCTATCAGCACCTATATTTGAAATGCCTATCGGCAACCATATCTGGAATACCTATCGGCACCTATATTTGAAATGCCTATCGGCTTCTATATCTGAAATGCCTATCGGCACCTATTTTTAAAATGCCAATCGGCAACTATATCTGAAATGCCTATCGGCACCTATATCTGAAAGGCCTATCGACACCTATATCTGAAATGCCTATCGACACCTATATCTGAAATGCCTATCGACACCTCTATCTGAAATGCCTATCGACACCTATATCTGAAATGCCTATCGACACCTATACCTGAAATGCCTATCGACACCTATATCTGAAATGCCTATCGACACCTATATCTGAAATGCCTATCGACACCTATTTTTGAAATGCCTATCGGAAACTACATCTGAAATGCCTATCAGCACCTATATTTGAAATGCCTATCGGCAACCATATCTGGAATGCCTATCGGCACCTATATTTGAAATGCCTGTCGGCTTCTATATCTGAAATGCCTATTGGCACCTATTTTTAAAATGCCAATCGACAACTATATCTGAAATGCCTATCGGCACCTATATCTGAAATGCCTATCGACACCTATATCTGAAATGCCTATCGTCACCTATATCTGAAATGCCTATCGACACCTATATCTGAAATGCCTATCGACACCTATTTTTGAAATGCCTATCGGAAACTACATCTGAAATGCCTATCAGCACCTATATTTAAAAGGCCTATCGGCAACCATATCTGGAATGCCTATCGGCACCTATATTTGAAATGCCTATCGGCTTCTATATCTGAAATGCCTATCGGCACCTATTTTTAAAATGCCAATCGGCAACTATATCTGAAATGCCTATCGGCACCTATATCTGAAATGCCTATCGACACCTATATCTGAAATGCCTATCGATACCTATATCTGAAATGCCTATCGACACCTATATCTGAAATGCCTATCGACACCTATATCTTAAATGCCTATCGACACCTATATCTAAAATGCCTATCGACACCGATTTTTGAAATGCCTATCGGAAACTACATCTGAAATGCCTATCAGCACCTATATTTGAAATGCCTGTCGGCAACCATATCTAGAATGCCTATCGGCACCTATATTTGAAATGCCTATCGGCTTCTATATCTGAAATGCCTGTCGGCACCTATTTTTAAAATGCCAATCGGCAACTATATCTGAAATGCCTATCGGCACCTATATCTGAAATGCCTATCGACACCTATATCTGAAATGCCTATCGACACCTATATCTGAAATGCCTATCGACACCTATATCTGAAATGCCTATCGACACCTATATCTGAAATGCCTATCGACACCTATATCTGAAATGCCTATCGACACCTATATCTGAAATGCCTATCGACTCCTATTTTTGAAATGCCTATCGGAAACTACATCTGAAATGCCTATCAGCACCTATATTTGAAATGCCTATCGGCAACTATATCTGGAATGCCTATCGGCACCTATATTTGAAATGCCTATCGGCTTCTGTATCTGAAATGCCTATCGGCACCTATTTTTAAAATGCCAATCGGCAACTATATCTGAAATGCCTATCGGCACCTATATCTGAAATGCCTATCGACACCTATATCTGAAATGCCTATCGACACCTATATCTGAAATGCCTATCGACACCTATATCTGAAATGCCTATCGACACCTATATCTGAAATGCCTATCGACACCTATATCTGAAATGCCTAACGACACCTATATCTGAAATGCCTATCGACACCTATTTTTGTAATGCCAATCGGAAACTACATCTGAAATGCCTATCAGCACCTATATTTGAAATGCCTATCGGCAACCATATCTGGAATACCTATCGGCACCTATATTTGAAATGCCTATCTGCTTCTATATCTGAAATGCCTATCGGCACCTATTTTTAAAATGCCAATCGGCAACTATATCTGAAATGCCTATCGGCACCTATATCTGAAATGCCTATCGACACCTATATCTGAAATGCCTATCGACACCTATATCTGAAATGCCTATCGACACCTATATCTGAAATGCCTATCGACACCTATATCTGAAATGCCTATCGGCACCTATATCTATAATGCCTATCGACACCTATATCTGAAATGCCTATCGCCACCTATATCTGAAATGCCTATCGACACCTATTTTTGAAATGCCTATCGAAAACTACATCTGAAATGCCTATCAGCACCTATATTTGAAATGCCTATCGGCAACCATATCTGGAATGCCTATCGGCACCTATATTTGAAATAACTATCGGCTTCTATATCTGAAATGCCTATCGGCACCTATTTTTAAAATGCCAATCGGCAACTATATCTGAAATGCCTATCGGCACCTATATCTGAAATGCCTATCGACACCTATATCTGAAATGGCTATCGACACCTATATCTGAAATGCCTATCGACACCTATATCTAAAATGCCTATCGTCACCTATATCTGAAATGCCTATCGACACCTATATCTGAAATGCCTATCGACACCTATATCTGAAATGCCTATCGCCACCTATATCTGAAATGCCTATCGACACCTATTTTTGAAATGCATATCGGAAACTACATCTGAAATGCCTATCAGCACCTATATTTGAAATGCCTATCGGCAACCATATCTGGAATGCCTATCGGCACCTATATTTGAAATGCCTATCGGCTACTATATCTGAAATGCCTATCGGCACCTATTTTTAAAATGCCAATCGGCAACTATATCTGAAATGCCTATCGGCACCTATATCTGAAATGCCTATCGACACCTATATCTGAAATGCCTATCGAAACCTATATCTGAAATGCCTATCGACACCTATATCTGAAATGCCTATCGACACCTATATCTGAAATGCCTATCGACACCTATATCTGAAATGCCTATCGACACCTATATCTGAAATGCCTATCGACACCTATATCTGAAATGCCTATCGACACCTATATCTGAAATGCCTATCGACACCTATTTTTGAAATGCCTATCGGAAACTACATCTGAAATGCCTATCAGCACCTATATTTGAAATGCCTATCGGCAATCATATCTGAAATGCCTATCGACACCTATATCTGAAATGCCTATCGACACCTATATCTAAAATGCCTATCGACACCTATTTTTGAAATGCCTATCGGAAACTAAATCTGAAATGCCTATCAGCACCTATATTTGAAATGCCTATCGGCAACTATATCTGGAATGCCTATCGGCACCTATATTTGAAATGCCTATCGGCTTCTATATCTGAAATGCCTATCGGCACCTATTTTATTATGCCAATCGGCAACTATATCTGAAATGCCTATCGGCACCTATATCTGAAATGCCTATCGACACCTATATCTGAAATGCCTATCGACACCTATATCTGAAATGCCTATCGACACCTATATCTGAAATGCCTATCGTCACCTATATCTGAAATGCCTATCGACACCTATATCTGAAATGCCTATCGACACCTATATCTGAAATGCCTATCGACACCTATATCTGAAATGCCTATCGACACCTATTTTTGAAATGCCTATCGGCAACCATATCTGGAATGCCTATCGGCACCTATATTTGAAATGCCTATCGGCTTCTATATCTGAAATGCCTATCGGCACCTATTTTTAAAATGCCAATCGGCAACTATATCTGAAATGCCTATCGGCACCTATATCTGAAATGCCTATCGACACCTATATCTGAAATGCCTATCGACACCTATATCTGAAATGCCTATCGACACCTATATCTGAAATGCCTATCGACACCTATATCTGAAATGCCTATCGACACCTATATCTGAAATGCCTATCGACCCCTATATCTGAAATGCCTATCGACACCTATATCTGAAATGCCTATCGACACCTATTTTTGAAATGCCTATCGGAAACTACATCTGAAATGCCTATCAGCACCTATATTTGAAATGCCTATCGGCTTCTATATCTGAAATGCCTATCGGCACCTATTTTTAAAATGCCAATCGGCAACTATATCTGAAATGCCTATCGGCACCTATATCTGAAATGCCTATCGACACCTATATCTGAAATGCCTATCGACACCTATATCTGAAATGCCTATCGACACCTATATCTGAAATGCCTATCGACACCTATATGTGAAATGCCTACGACACCTATATCTGAAATGCCTATCGACACCTATATCTGAAATGCCTATCGACACCTATATCTGAAATGCCTATCGACACCTATATCTGAAATGCCTATCGACACCTATTTTTGAAATGCCTATCGGAAACTACATCTGAAATGCCTATCAGCACCTATATTTGAAATGCCTATCGGCAACCATATCTGGAATGCCTATCGGCACCTATATTTGAAATGCCTATCGGCAACCATATCTGAAATGCCTATCGGCACCTATTTTTAAAATGCCAATTGGCAACTATATCTGAAATGCCTATCGGCACCTATATCTGAAATGCCTATCGACACCTATATCTGAAATGCCTATCGACACCTATATCTGAAATGCCTATCGACACCTATATCTGAAATGCCTATCGACACCTACATCTGAAATGCCTATCAGCACCTATATTTGAAATGCCTATCGGCAACCATATCTGGAATACCTATCGGCACCTATATTTGAAATGCCTATCGGCTTCTATATCTGAAATGCCTATCGGCACCTATTTTTAAAATGCCAATCGGCAACTATATCTGAAATGCCTATCGGCACCTATATCTATAATGCCTATCGACACCTATATCTGAAATGCCTATCGCCACCTATATCTGAAATGCCAATCGACACCTATTTTTGAAATGCCTATCGAAAACTACATCTGAAATGCCTATCAGCACCTATATTTGAAATGCCTATCGGCAACCATATCTGGAATGCCTATCGGCACCTATATTTGAAATAACTATCGGCTTCTATATCTGAAATGCCTATCGGCACCTATTTTTAAAATGCCAATCGGCAACTATATCTGAAATGCCTATCGGCACTTATATCTGAAATGCCTATCGACATCTATATCTGAAATGGCTATCGACACCTATATCTGAAATGCCTATCGACATCTATATCTAAAATGCCTATCGTCACCTATATCTGAAATGCCTATCGACACCTATATCTGAAATGCCTATCGACACCTATATCTGAAATGCCTATCGCCACCTATATCTGAAATGCCTATCGACACCTATTTTTGAAATGCATATCGGAAACTACATCTGAAATGCCTATCAGCACCTATATTTGAAATGCTTATCGGCAACCATATCTGGAATGCCTATCGGCACCTATATTTGAAATGCCTATCGGCTTCTATATCTGAAATGCCTATCGGCACCTATTTTTAAAATGCCAATCGGCAACTATATCTGAAATGCCTATCGGCACCTATATCTGAAATGCCTATCGACACCTATATCTGAAATGCCTATCGAAACCTATATCTGAAATGCCTATCGACACCTATATCTGAAATGCCTATCGACACCTATATCTGAAATGCCTATCGACACCTATATCTGAAATGCCTATCGACACCTATATCTGAAATGCCTATCGACACCTATATCTGAAATGCCTATCGACACCTATATCTGAAATGCCTATCGACACCTATTTTTGAAATGCCTATCGGAAACTACATCTGAAATGCCTATCAGCACCTATATTTGAAATGCCTATCGGCAATCATATCTGAAATGCCTATCGACACCTATATCTGAAATGCCTATCGACACCTATATCTAAAATGCCTATCGACACCTATTTTTGAAATGCCTATCGGAAACTAAATCTGAAATGCCTATCAGCACCTATATTTGAAATGCCTATCGGCAACTATATCTGGAATGCCTATCGGCACCTATATTTGAAATGCCTATCGGCTTCTATATCTGAAATGCCTATCGGCACCTATTTTATTATGCCAATCGGCAACTATATCTGAAATGCCTATCGGCACCTATATCTGAAATGCCTATCGACACCTATATCTGAAATGCCTATCGACACCTATATCTGAAATGCCTATCGACACCTATATCTGAAATGCCTATCGTCACCTATATCTGAAATGCCTATCGACACCTATATCTGAAATGCCTATCGACACCTATATCTGAAATGCCTATCGACACCTATATCTGAAATGCCTATCGACACCTATTTTTGAAATGCCTATCGGCAACCATATCTGGAATGCCTATCGGCACCTATATTTGAAATGCCTATCGGCTTCTATATCTGAAATGCCTATCGGCACCTATTTTTAAAATGCCAATCGGCAACTATATCTGAAATGCCTATCGGCACCTATATCTGAAATGCCTATCGACACCTATATCTGAAATGCCTATCGACACCTATATCTGAAATGCCTATCGACACCTATATCTGAAATGCCTATCGAAACCTATATCTGAAATGCCTATCGACACCTATATCTGAAATGCCTATCGACCCCTATATCTGAAATGCCTATCGACACCTATATCTGAAATGCCTATCGACACCTATTTTTGAAATGCCTATCGGAAACTACATCTGAAATGCCTATCAGCACCTATATTTGAAATGCCTATCGGCTTCTATATCTGAAATGCCTATCGGCACCTATTTTTAAATTGCCAATCGGCAACTATATCTGAAATGCCTATCGGCACCTATATCTGAAATGCCTATCGACACCTATATCTGAAATGCCTATCGACACCTATATCTGAAATGCCTATCGACACCTATATCTGAAATGCCTATCGACACCTATATCTGAAATGCCTACGACACCTATATCTGAAATGCCTATCGACACCTATATCTGAAATGCCTATCGACACCTATATCTGAAATGCCTATCGACACCTATATCTGAAATGCCTATCGACACCTATTTTTGAAATGCCTATCGGAAACTACATCTGAAATGCCTATCAGCACCTATATTTGAAATGCCTATCGGCAACCATATCTGGAATGCCTATCGGCACCTATATTTGAAATGCCTATCGGCAACCATATCTGAAATGCCTATCGGCACCTATTTTTAAAATGCCAATTGGCAACTATATCTGAAATGCCTATCGGCACCTATATCTGAAATGCCTATCGACACCTATATCTGAAATGCCTATCGACACCTATATCTGAAATGCCTATCGACACCTATATCTGAAATGCCTATCGACACCTATATCTGAAATGCCTATCGACACCTATATCTGAAATGCCTATCGACACCTATATCTGAAATGCCTATCGACACCTATTTTTGAAATGCCTATCGGAAACTACATCTGAAATGCCTGTCAGCACCTATATTTGAAATGCCTATCGGCAACCATATCTGGAATGCCTATCGGCACCTATATTTGAAATGCCTATCGGCTTCTATATCTGAAATGCCTATCGGCACCTATTTTTAAAATGCCAATCGGCAACTATATCTGAAATGCCTATCGGCACCTATATCTGAAATGCCTATCGACACCTATATCTGAAATGCCTATCGACACCTATATCTGAAATGCCTATCGACACCTATATCTGAAATGCCTATCAACACCTATATCTGAAATGCCTATCGACTACTATATCTAAAATGCCTATCGACACCTATATCTGAAATGCCTATCGACACCTATATCTGAAATGCCTATCGACACCTATTTTTGAAATGCCTATCGGAAACTACATCTGAAATGCCTATCAGCACCTATATTTGAAATGCCTATCGGCAACCATATCTGGAATGCCTATCGGCACCTATATTTGAAATGCCTATCGGCTTCTATATCTGAAATGCCTATCGGCACCTATATCTGAAATGCCTATCGACACCTATATCTGAAATGCCTATCGACACCTATATCTGAAATGCCTATCGACACCTATATCTGAAATGCCTATCGACACCTATATCTGAAATGCCTATCGACACCTATTTTTGAAATGCCTATCGGAAACTACATCTGAAATGCCTATCAGCACCTATATTTGAAATGCCTATCGGCAACCATATCTGGAATGCCTATCGGCACCTATATTTGAAATGCCTATCGGCTTCTATATCTGAAATGCCTATCGGCACCTATTTTTAAAATGCCAATCGGCAACTATATCTGAAATGCCTATCGACACCTATATCTGAAATGCCTATCGACACCTATATCTGAAATGCCTATCGACACCTATATCTGAAATGCCTATCGACACCTATATCTGAAATGCCTATCGACACCTATATCTGAAATGCCTATCGACACCTATATCTGAAATGCCTATCGACACCTATTTTTGTAATGCCTATCGGAAACTACATCTGAAATGCCTATCAGCACCTATATTTGAAATGCCTATCGGCAACCATATCTGGAATACCTATCGGCACCTATATTTGAAATGCCTATCGGCTTCTATATCTGAAATGCCTATCGGCACCTATTTTTAAAATGCCAATCGGCAACTATATCTGAAATGCCTATCGGCACCTATATCTGAAATGCCTATCGACACCTATATCTGAAATGCCTATCGACACCTATATCTGAAATGCCTATCGACACCTATATCTGAAATGCCTATCGACACCTATTTTTGAAATGCCTATCGGAAACTACATCTGAAATGCCTATCAGCACCTATATTTGAAATGCCTATCGGCAACCATATCTGGAATGCCTATCGGCACCTATATTTGAAATGCCTATCGGCTTCTATATCTGAAATGCCTATCGGCACCTATTTTTAAAATGCCAATCGGCAACTATATCTGAAATGCCTATCGGCACCTATATCTGAAATGCCTATCGACACCTATATCTGAAATGCCTATCGACACCTATATCTGAAATGCCTATCGACACCTATATCTAAAATGCCTATCGACACCTATATCTGAAATGCCTATCGACACCTATATCTGAAATGCCTATCGACACCTATATCTGAAATGCCTATCGACACCTATATCTGAAATGCCTATCGACACCTATATCTGAAATGCCTATCGACACCTATTTTTGAAATGCCTATCGGAAACAACATCTGAAATGCCTATCAGCACCTATATTTGAAATGCCTATCGGCAACCATATCTGGAATGCCTATCGGCACCTATATTTGAAATGCCTATCGGCTTCTATATCTGAAATGCCTATCGGCACCTATTTTTAAAATGCCAATCGGCAACTATATCTGAAATGCCTATCGGCACCTATATCTGAAATGCCTATCGGCACCTATATCTGAAATGCCTATAGACACCTATATCTGAAATGCCTATCGACACCTATATCTGAAATGCCTATCGACACCTATATCTGAAATGCCTATCGACACCTATATCTAAAATGCCTATCGACACCTATATCTGAAATGCCTATCGACACCTATATCTGAAATGCCTATCGACACCTATATCTGAAATGCCTATCGACTACTATATCTGAAATGCCTATCGACACCTTTATCTGAAATGCCTATCGACACCTATATCTGAAATGCCTATCGACACCTATTTTTGAAATGCCTATCGGAAACTACATCTGAAATGCCTATCAGCACCTATATTTGAAATGCCTATCGGCAACCATATCTGGAATGCCTATCGGCACCTATATTTGAAATGCCTATCGGCTTCTATATCTGAAATGCCTATCGGCACCTATTTTTAAAATGCCAATCGGCAACTATATCTGAAATGCCTATCGGCACCTATATCTGAAATGCCTATCGACACTTATATCTGAAATGCCTATCGACACCTATATCTGAAATGCCTATCGACACCTATATCTGAAATGCCTATCGACACCTATATCTGAAATGCCTATCGACACCTATTTTTGAAATGCCTATCGGAAACTACATCTGAAATGCCTATCAGCACCTATATTTGAAATGCCTATCGGCAACCATATCTGGAATGCCTATCGGCACCTATATTTGAAATGCCTATCGGCTTCTATATCTGAAATGCCTATCGGCACCTATTTTTAAAATGCCAATCGACACCTATATCTGAAATGCCTATCGACACATATATCTGAAATGCCTATCGACACCTATATCTGAAATGCCTATCGACACCTATTTTTGAAATGCCTATCGGAAACTACATCTGAAATGCCTATCAGCACCTATATTTGAAATGCCTATCGACACCTATATCTGAAATGCCTATCGACACCTATATCTGAAATGCCTATCGACACCTATTTTTTTAATGCCTATCGGAAACTACATCTGAAATGCCTATCAGCACCTATATTTGAAATGCCTATCGGCAACCATATCTGGAATGCCTATCGGCACCTATATTTGAAATGCCTATCGGCTTCTATATCTGAAATGCCTATTGGCACCTATTTTTAAAATGCCAATCGACAACTATATCTGAAATGCCTATCGGCACCTATATCTGAAATGCCTATCGACACCTATATCTGAAATGCCTATCGTCACCTATATCTGAAATGCCTATCGGCTTCTATATCTGAAATGCCTATCAGCACCTATTTTTAAAATGCTAATCGGCAACTATAATTGAAATGCCTATCGGCACCTATATCTGAAATGCCTATCGACACCTATATCTGAAATGCCTTTTGACACCTATATCTGAAATGCCTATCGACACCTATATCTGAAATGCCCATCGACACCTATATCTGAAATGCCTATCGACACCTATATCTGAAATGCCTATCGACACCTATATCGGAAATGCCTATCGACACCTATATCTGAAATGCCTATCGACACCTATATCTGAAATGCCTATCGACACCTATTTTTGATATGCCTATCGGAAACTACATCTGAAATGCCTATCAGCACCTATATTTGAAATGCCTATCGGCAACCATATCTGGAATGCCTATCGGCACCTATATTTGAAATGCCTATCGGCAACTATATCTGAAATGCCTATCGGCACCTATTTTTAAAATGCCAATCGGCAACTATATCTGAAATGCCTATCGGCACCTATATCTGAAATGCCTATCGACACCTATATCTGAAATGCCTATCGACACCTATATCTGAAA
The DNA here is from genome assembly GCA_034508555.1 of Venustoraphidia nigricollis. Classification (NCBI taxonomy): domain Eukaryota; kingdom Metazoa; phylum Arthropoda; class Insecta; order Raphidioptera; family Raphidiidae; genus Venustoraphidia; species Venustoraphidia nigricollis. Next base: position 25,437 of record JAVRKA010000696.1, on the reverse strand, counting down.
TGCCTATCGACACCTATATCTGAAATGCCTATCGACACCTATATCTGAAATGCCTATCGACACCTATAACTGAAATGCCTATCGACACCTATATCTGAAATGCCTATCGACACCTATTTTTGTAATGCCTATCGGAAACTACATCTGAAATGCCTATCAGCACCTATATTTGAAATGCCTATCGGCAACCATATCTGGAATACCTATCGGCACCTATATTTGAAATGCCTATCGGCTTCTATATCTTAAATGCCTATCGGCACCTATTTTTAAAATGCCAATCGGCAACTATATCTGAAATGCCTATCGGCACCTATATCTGAAATGCCTATCGACACCTATATCTGAAATGCCTATCGACACCTATATCTGAAATGCCTATTGACACCTATATCTGAAATGCCTATCGACACCTATATCTGAAATTCCTATCGACACCTATATCTGAAATGCCTATCGACACTTATATCTGAAATGCCTATCGACACCTATATCTGAAATGCCTATCGACACCTATATCTGAAATGCCTATCGACACCTATATCTGAAATGCCTATCGACACCTATATCTGAAATGACTATCGACACCTATTTTTGAAATGCCTATCGGAAACTACATCTGAAATGCCTATCAGCACCTATATTTGAAATGCCTATCGGCAACCATATCTGGAATGCCTATCGGCACCTATATTTGAAATGCCTATCGGCTTCTATATCTGAAATGCCTATCGGCACATATTTTTAAAATGCCAATCGGCAACTATATCTGAAATGCCTATCGGCACCTATATCTGAAATGCCTATCGACACCTATATCTGAAATGCCTATCGACACCTATATCTGAAATGCCTATCGACACCTATATCTGAAATGCCTATCGACACCTATATCTGAAATGCCTATCGACACCTATATCTGAAATGCCTATCGACACCTATATCTGAAATGCCTATCGACACCTATATCTGAAATGCCTATCGACACCTATTTTTGAAATGCCTATCGGAAACTACATCTGAAATGCCTATCAGCACCTATATTTGAAATGCCTATCGGCAACTATATCTGGAATGCCTATCGGCACCTATATTTGAAATGCCTATCGGCTTCTATATCTGAAATGCCTATCGGCACCTATTTTTAAAATGCCAATCGGCAACTATATCTGAAATGCCTATCGGCACCTATATCTGAAATGCCTATCGGCACCTATATCTGAAATGCCTATAGACACCTATATCTGAAATGCCTATCGACACCTATATCTGAAATGCCTATCGACACCTATATCTGAAATGCCTATCGACACCTATATCTAAAATGCCTATTGACACCTATATCTGAAATGCCTATCGACACCTATATCTGAAATGCCTATCGACACCTATATCTGAAATGCCTATCGACACCTATTTTTGAAATGCCTATCGGAAACTACATCTGAAATGCCTATAAGCACCTATATTTGAAATGCCTATCGGCAACCATATCTGGAATGCCAATCGGCACCTATATTTGAAATGCCTATCGGCTTCTATATCTGAAATGCCTATCGGCACCTATATCTGAAAGGCCTATCGACACCTATATCTGAAATGCCTATCGACACCTATATCTGAAATGCCTATCGACACCTATATCTGAAATGCCTATCGACACCTATATCTGAAATGCCTATCGACACCTATATCTGAAATGCCTATCGACACCTATATCTGAAATGCCTATCGACACCTATATCTGAAATGCCTATCGACACCGATTTTTGAAATGCCTATCGGAAACTACATCTGAAATGCCTATCAGCACCTATATTTGAAATGCCTATCGGCAACCATATCTGGAATGCCTATCGGCACCTATATTTGAAATGCCTATCGGCTTCTATATCTAAAATGCCTATCGGCACCTATTTTTAAAATGCCAATCGGCAACTATATCTGAAATGCCTATCGGCACCTATATCTGAAATGCCTATCGGCACCTATATATGAAATGCCTATCGACACCTATATCTGAAATGCCTATCGACACCTATATCTGAAATGCCTATCGACACCTATATCTGAAATGCCTATCGACACCTATATCTGAAATGCCTATCGGCACCTATATCTGAAATGCCTATCGACACCTATATCTGAAATGCTTATCGACACCTATATCTGAAATGCCTATCGACACCTATATCTGAAATGCCTATCTAAACCTATATCTAAAATGCCTATCGACACCTATATCTGAAATGCCTATCGACACCTATATCTGAAATGCCTATCGACACCTATATCTGAAATGCCTATCGACACCTATTTTTGAAATGCCTATCGGAAACTACATCTGAAATGCCTATCAGCACCTATATTTGAAATGCCTATCGGCAACCATATCTGGAATGCCTATCGGCACCTATATTTGAAATGCCTATCGGCTTCTATATCTGAAATGCCTATCGGCACCTATTTTTAAAATGCCAATCGGCAACTATATCTGAAATGCCTATCGGCACCTATATCTGAAATGCCTATCGACACCTATATCTGAAATGCCTATCGACACCTATATCTGAAATGCCTATCGACACCTATATCTGAAATGCCTATCGACACCTATATCTGAAATGCCTATCGACACCTATATCTGAAATGCCTATCGACACCTATATCCGAAATGCCTATCGACACCTATATCTGAAATGCCTATCGACACCTATATCTGAAATGCCTATCGACACCTATTTTTGATATGCCTATCGGAAACTACATCTGAAATGCCTATCAGCACCTATATTTGAAATGCCTATCGGCAACCATATCTGGAATGCCTATCGGCACCTATATTTGAAATGCCTATCGGCTTCTATATCTGAAATGCCTATCGGCACCTATTTTTAAAATGCCAATCGGCAACTATGTCTGAAATGCCTATCGGCACCTATATCTGAAATGCCTATCGACACCTATATCTGAAATGCCTATCGACACCTATATCTGAAATGCCTATCGACACCTATATCTGAAATGCCTATCGACACCTATATCTGAAATGCCTATCGACACCTAAATCTGAAATGCCTATCGACACCTATATCTGAAATGCCTATCGACACCTATATCTGAAATGCCTATCGACACTTATTTTTGAAATGCCTATCGGAAACTACATCTGAAAAGCCTATCAGCACCTATATTTGAAATGCCTATCGGCAACTATATCTGGAATGCCTATCGGCACCTATATTTGAAATGCCTATCGGCTTCTATATCTGAAATGCCTATCGGCACCTATTTTTAAAATGCCAATCGGCAACTATATCTGAAATGCCTATCGGCACCTATATCTGAAATGCCTATCGACACCTATATCTGAAATGCCTATCGACACCTATATCTGAAATGCCTATCGACACCTATATCTGAAATGCCTATCGACACCTATATCTGAAATGCCTTTCGACACCTATATCTGAAATGCCTAACGACACCTATATCTAAAATGCCTATCGACACCTATTTTTGTAATGCCTATCGGAAACTACATCTGAAATGCCTATCAGCACCTATATTTGAAATGCCTATTGGCAACCATATCTGGAATACCTATCGGCACCTATATTTGAAATGCCTATCGGCTTCTATATCTGAAATGCCTATCGGCACCTATTTTTAAAATGCCAATCGGCAACTATATCTGAAATGCCTATCGGCACCTATATCTGAAATGCCTATCGACACCTATATCTGAAATGCCTATCGACACCTATATCTGAAATGCCTATCGACACCTATATCTGAAATGCCTATCGACACCTATATCTGAAATGCCTATCGACACCTATATCTGAAATGCTTATCGACACCTATATCTGAAATGCCTATCGACACCTATATCTGAAATGCCTATCGACACCTATATCTGAAATGCCTATCGACACCTATTTTTGAAATGCCTATCGGAAACTACATCTGAAATGCCTATCAGCACCTATATTTGAAATGCCTATCGGCAACCATATCTGGAATGCCTATCGGCACCTATATTTGAAATGCCTATCGGCTTCTATATCTGAAATGCCTATTGGCACCTATTTTTAAAATGCCAATCGACAACTATATCTGAAATGCCTATCGGCACCTATATCTGAAATGCCTATCGACACATATATCTGAAATGCCTATCGTCACCTATATCTGAAATGCCTATCGACACCAATATCTGAAATGCCTATCGACACCTATTTTTGAAATGCCTATCGACACCTATATCTGAAATGCCTATCGACACCTATATCTGAAATGCCTATCGACACCTATATCTGAAATGCCTATCGACACCTATATCTGAAATGCCTATCGACACCTATTTTTGAAATGCCTATCGGAAACTACATCTGAAATGCCTATCAGCACCTATATTTGAAATGCCTATCGGCAACCATATCTGGAATGCCTATCGGCACCTATATTTGAAATGCCTATCGGCTTCTATATCTAAAATGCCTATCGGCACCTATTTTTAAAATGCTAATCGGCAACTATATCTGAAATGCCTATCGGCATCTATATCTGAAAGGCCTATCGACACCTATATCTGAAATGCCTATCGACACCTATATCTGAAATGCCTATCGACACCTATATCTGAAATGCCTATCGACACCTATATCTGAAATGCCTATCGACACCTATATCTGAAATGCCTATCGACACCGATTTTTGAAATGCCTATCGGAAACTACATCTGAAATGCCTATCAGCACCTATATTTGAAATGCCTATCGGCAACCATATCTGGAATGCCTATCGGCACCTAAATTTGAAATGCCTATCGGTTTTTATATCTAAAATGCCTATCGGCACCTATTTTTAAAATGCTAATCGGCAACTATATCTGAAATGCCTATCGGCACCTATATCTGAAATGCCTATCGACACCTATATCTGAAATGCCTATCGACACCTATATCTGAAATGCCTATCGACACCTATATCTGAAATGCCTATCGACACCTATTTTTGAAATGCCTATCGGAAACTACATCTGAAATGCCTATCAGCACCAATATTTGAAATGCCTATCGGCAACCATATCTGGAATGCCTATCGGCACCTATATTTGAAATGCCTATCGGCTTCTATATCTAAAATGCCTATCGGCACCTATTTTTAAAATGCCAATCGGCAACTATATCTGAAATGCCTATCGGCATCTATATCTGAAAGGCCTATCGACACCTATATCTGAAATGCCTATCGACACCTATATCTGAAATGCCTATCGACACCTATATCTCAAATGCCTATCGGCACCTATATCTGAAATGCCTATCGACACCTATATCTGAAATGCCTATCGACACCGATTTTTGAAATGCCTATCGGACACTACATCTGAAATGCCTATCAGCACCTATATTTGAAATGCCTATCGGCAACCATATCTGGAATGCCTATCGGCACCTATATTTGAAATGCCTATCGGCTTCTATATCTGAAATGCCTATCGGCACCTATTTTTAAAATGCCAATCGGCAACTATATCTGAAATGCCTATCGGCACCTATATCTGAAATGCCTATCGACACCTATATCTGAAATGCCTATCGACACCTATATCTGAAATGCCTATCGACACCTATATCTGAAATGCCTATCGACACCTATATCTGAAATGCCTATCGACACCTATATCTGAAATGCCTATCGACACCTATATCTGAAATGCCTATCGACACCTATATCTGAAATGCCTATCGACACCTATATCTGAAATGCCAATCGACACCTATTTTTGAAATGCCTATCGGAAACTACATCTGAAATGCCTATCAGCACCTATATTTGAAATGCCTATCGGCAACCATATCTGGAATGCCTATCGGCACCTATATTTGAAATGCCTATCGGCACCTATATCTGAAATGCCTATCGACACCTATTTTTGAAATGCCAATCGGCAACTATAACTGAAATGCCTATCGGCACCTATATCTGAAATGCCTATCGGCACCTATATCTGAAATGCCTATCGACACCTATATCTGAAATGCCTATCGACACCTATATCTGAAATGCCTATCGACACCTATATCTGAAATGCCTATCGACACCTATATCTGAAATGCCTATCGGCACCTATACCTGAAATGCCTATCGACACCTATATCTGAAATGCCTATCGACACCTATATCTGAAATGCCTATCGACACCTATATCTGAAATGCCTATCGACACCTATATCTGAAATGCCTATCGACACCTATATCTGAAATGCCTATCGACACCTATATCTGAAATGCCTATCGACACCTATATCTGAAATGCCTATCGACACCTATTTTTGATATGCCTATCGGAAACTACATCTGAAATGCCTATCAGCACCTATATTTGAAATGCCTATCGGCAACCATATCTGGAATGCCTATCGGCACCTATATTTGAAATGCCTATCGGCTTCTATATCTGAAATGCCTATCGGCACCTATTTTTAAAATGCCAATCGGCAACTATATCTGAAATGCCTATCGGCACCTATATCTGAAATGCCTATCGACACCTATATCTGAAATGCCTATCGCCACCTATATCTGAAATGCCTATCGACACCTATTTTTGAAATGCCTATCGAAAACTACATCTGAAATGCCTATCAGCACCTATATTTGAAATGCCTATCGGCAACCATATCTGGAATGCCTATCGGCACCTATATTTGAAATAACTATCGGCTTCTATATCTGAAATGCCTATCGGCACCTATTTTTAAAATGCCAATCGGCAACTATATCTGAAATGCCTATCGGCACCTATATCTGAAATGCCTATCGACACCTATATCTGAAATGGCTATCGACACCTATATCTGAAATGCCTATCGACACCTATATCTAAAATGCCTATCGTCACCTATATCTGAAATGCCTATCGACACCTATATCTGAAATGCCTATCGACACCTATATCTGAAATGCCTATCGCCACCTATATCTGAAATGCCTATCGACACCTATTTTTGAAATGCATATCGGAAACTACATCTGAAATGCCTATCAGCACCTATATTTGAAATGCCTATCGGCAACCCTATCTGGAATGCCTATCGGCACCTATATTTGAAATGCCTATCGGCTTCTATATCTGAAATGCCTATCGGCACCTATTTTTAAAATGCCAATCGGCAACTATATCTGAAATGCCTATCGGCACCTATATCTGAAATGCCTATCGACACCTATATCTGAAAAGCCTATCGAAACCTATATCTGAAATGCCTATCGACACCTATATCTGAAATGCCTATCGACACCTATATCTGAAATGCCTATCGACACCTATATCTGAAATGCCTATCGACACCTATATCTGAAATGCCTATCGACACCTATATCTGAAATGCCTATCGACACCTATATCTGAAATGCCTATCGACACCTATTTTTGAAATGCCTATCGGAAACTACATCTGAAATGCCTATCAGCACCTATATTTGAAATGCCTATCGGCAATCATATCTGAAATGCCTATCGACACCTATATCTGAAATGCCTATCGACACCTATATCTAAAATGCCTATCGACACCTATTTTTGAAATGCCTATCGGAAACTACATAAGAAATGCCTATCAGCACCTATATTTGAAATGCCTATCGGCAACTATATCTGGAATGCCTATCGGCACCTATATTTGAAATGCCTATCGGCTTCTATATCTGAAATGCCTATCGGCACCTATTTTATTATGCCAATCGGCAACTATATCTGAAATGCCTATCGGCACCTATATCTGAAATGCCTATCGACACCTATATCTGAAATGCCTATCGACACCTATATCTGAAATGCCTATCGACACCTATATCTGAAATGCCTATCGGCACCTATATCTGAAATGCCTATCGACACTTATATCTGAAATGCCTATCGACACCTATATCTGAAATGCCTATCGACACCTATATCTGAAATGCCTATCGACACCTATTTTTGAAATGCCTATCGGCAACCATATCTGGAATGCCTATCGGCACCTATATTTGAAATGCCTATCGGCTTCTATATCTGAAATGCCTATCGGCACCTATTTTTAAAATGCCAATCGGCAACTATATCTGAAATGCCTATCGGCACCTATATCTGAAATGCCTATCGACACCTATATCTGAAATGCCTATCGACACCTATATCTGAAATGCCTATCGACACCTATATCTGAAATGCCTATCGACACCTATATCTGAAATGCCTATCGACACCTATATCTGAAATGCCTATCGACACCTATATCTGAAATGCCTATCGACACCTATTTTTGAAATGCCTATCGGAAACTACATCTGAAATGCCTATCAGCACCTATATTTGAAATGCCTATCGGCTTCTATATCTGAAATGCCTATCGGCACCTATTTTTAAAATGCCAATCGGCAACTATATCTGAAATGCCTATCGGCACCTATATCTGAAATGCCTATCGACACCTATATCTGAAATGCCTATCGACACCTATATCTGAAATGCCTATCGACACCTATATCTGAAATGCCTATCGACACCTATATCTGAAATGCCTACGACACCTATATCTGAAATGCCTATCGACACCTATATCTGAAATGCCTATCGACACCTATATCTGAAATGCCTATCGACACCTATATCTGAAATGCCTATCGACACCTATTTTTGAAATGCCTATCGGAAACTACATCTGAAATGCCTATCAGCACCTATATTTGAAATGCCTATCGGCAACCATATCTGGAATGCCTATCGGCACCTATATTTGAAATGCCTATCGGCAACCATATCTGAAATGCCTATCGGCACCTATTTTTAAAATGCCAATTGGCAACTATATCTGAAATGCCTATCGGCACCTATATCTGAAATGCCTATCGACACCTATATCTGAAATGCCTATCGACACCTATATCTGAAATGCCTATCGACACCTATATCTGAAATGCCTATCGACACCTATATCTGAAATTCCTATCGACACCTATATCTGAAATGCCTATCGACACCTATATCTAAAATGCCTATCGACACCTATTTTTGAAACGCCTATCGGAAACTACATCTGAAATGCCTGTCAGCACCTATATTTGAAATGCCTATCGGCAACCATATCTGGAATGCCTATCGGCACCTATATTTGAAATGCCTATCGGCTTCTATATCTGAAATGCCTATCGGCACCTATTTTTAAAATGCCAATCGGCAACTATATCTGAAATGCCTATCGGCACCTATATCTGAAATGCCTATCGACACCTATATCTGAAATGCCTATCGACACCTATATCTGAAATGCCTATCGACACCTATATCTGAAATGCCTATCGACACCTATATCTGAAATGCCTATCGACTACTATATCTAAAATGCCTATCGACACCTATATCTGAAATGCCTATCGACACCTATATCTGAAATGCCTATCGACAACTATTTTTGAAATGCCTATCGGAAACTACATCTGAAATGCCTATCAGCACCTATATTTGAAATGCCTATCGGCAACCGTATCTGGAATGCCTATCGGCACCTATATTTGAAATGCCTATCGGCTTCTATATCTGAAATGCCTATCGGCACCTATATCTGAAATGCCTATCGACACCTATATCTGAAATGCCTATCGACACCTATATCTGAAATGCCTATCGACACCTATATCTGAAATGCCTATCGACACCTATATCTGAAATGCCTATCGACGCCTATTTTTGAAATGCCTATCGGAAACTACATCTGAAATGCCTATCAGCACCTATATTTGAAATGCCTATCGGCAACCATATCTGGAATGCCTATCGGCACCTATATTTGAAATGCCTATCGGCTTCTATATCTGAAATGCCTATCGGCACCTATTTTTAAAATGCCAATCGGCAACTATATCTGAAATGCCTATCGGCACCTATATCTGAAATGCCTATCGGCACCTATATCTGAAATGCCTATAGACACCTATATCTGAAATGCCTATCGACACCTATATCTGAAATGCCTATCGACACCTATATCTGAAATGCCTATCGACGCCTATATCTAAAATGCCTATCGACACCTATATCTGAAATGCCTATCGACACCTATATCTGAAATGCCTATCGACACCTATATCTGAAATGCCTATCGACACCTATTTTTGAAATGCCTATCGGAAACTACATCTGAAATGCCTATCAGCACCTATATTTGAAATGCCTATCGGCAACCATATCTGGAATGCCAATCGGCACCTATATTTGAAATGCCTATCGGCTTCTATATCTGAAATGCCTATCGGCACCTATTTTTAAAATGCCAATCGGCAACTATATCTGAAATGCCTATCGGCACCTATATCTGAAAGGCCTATCGACACCTATATCTGAAATGCCTATCGACACCTATATCTGAAATGCCTATCGACACCTCTATCTGAAATGCCTATCGACACCTATATCTGAAATGCCTATCGACACCTATACCTGAAATGCCTATCGACACCTATATCTGAAATGCCTATCGACACCTATATCTGAAATGCCTATCGACACCTATTTTTGAAATGCCTATCGGAAACTACATCTGAAATGCCTATCAGCACCTATATTTGAAAGGCCTATCGGCAACCATATCTGGAATGCCTATCGGCACCTATATTTGAAATGCCTATCGGCTTCTATATCTGAAATGCCTATTGGCACCTATTTTTAAAATGCCAATCGACAACTATATCTGAAATGCCTATCGGCACCTATATCTGAAATGCCTATCGACACCTATATCTGAAATGCCTATCGTCACCTATATCTGAAATGCCTATCGACACCTATATCTGAAATGCCTATCGACACCTATTTTTGAAATGCCTATCGGAAACTACATCTGAAATGCCTATCAGCACCTATATTTGAAAGGCCTATCGGCAACCATATCTGGAATGCCTATCGGCACCTATATTTGAAATGCCTATCGGCTTCTATATCTGAAATGCCTATCGGCACCTATTTTTAAAATGCCAATCGGCAACTATATCTGAAATGCCTATCGGCACCTATATCTGAAATGCCTATCGACACCTATATCTGAAATGCCTATCGATACCTATATCTGAAATGCCTATCGACACCTATATCTGAAATGCCTATCGACACCTATATCTGAAATGCCTATCGACACCTATATCTAAAATGCCTATCGACACCGATTTTTGAAATGCCTATCGGAAACTACATCTGAAATGCCTATCAGCACCTATATTTGAAATGCCTATCGGCAACCATATCTAGAATGCCTATCGGCACCTATATTTGAAATGCCTATCGGCTTCTATATCTGAAATGCCTGTCGGCACCTATTTTTAAAATGCCAATCGGCAACTATATCTGAAATGCCTATCGGCACCTATATCTGAAATGCCTATCGACACCTATATCTGAAATGCCTATCGACACCTATATCTGAAATGCCTATCGACACCTATATCTGAAATGCCTATCGACACCTATATCTGAAATGCCTATCGACACCTATATCTGAAATGCCTATCGACACCTATATCTGAAATGCCTATCGACTCCTATTTTTGAAATGCCTATCGGAAACTACATCTGAAATGCCTATCAGCACCTATATTTGAAATGCCTATCGGCAACTATATCTGGAATGCCTATCGGCACCTATATTTGAAATGCCTATCGGCTTCTGTATCTGAAATGCCTATCGGCACCTATTTTTAAAATGCCAATCGGCAACTATATCTGAAATGCCTATCGGCACCTATATCTGAAATGCCTATCGACACCTATATCTGAAATGCCTATCGACACCTATATCTGAAATGCCTATCGACACCTATATCTGAAATGCCTATCGACACCTATATCTTAAATGCCTATCGACACCTATATCTGAAATGCCTAACGACACCTATATCTGAAATGCCTATCGACACCTATTTTTGTAATGCCAATCGGAAACTACATCTGAAATGCCTATCAGCACCTACATTTGAAATGCCTATCGGCAACCATATCTGGAATACCTATCGGCACCTATATTTGAAATGCCTATCTGCTTCTATATCTGAAATGCCTATCGGCACCTATTTTTAAAATGCCAATCGGCAACTATATCTGAAATGCCTATCGGCACCTATATCTGAAATGCCTATCGACACCTATATCTGAAATGCCTATCGACACCTATATCTGAAATGCCTATCGACACCTATATCTGAAATGCCTATCGACACCTATATCTGAAATGCCTATCGACACCTATATCTGAAATGCTTATCGACACCTATATCTGAAATGCCTATCGGCACCTATATCTGAAATGCCTATCGACACCTATATCTGAAATGCCTATCGACACCTATTTTTGAAATGCCTATCGGAAACTACATCTGAAATGCCTATCAGCACCTATATTTGAAATGCCTATCGGCAACCATATCTGGAATGCCTATCGGCACCTATATTTGAAATGCCTATCGGCTTCTATATCTGAAATGCCTATCGGCACCTATTTTTAAAATGCCAATCGGCAACTATATCTGAAATGCCTATCGGCACCTCTATCTGAAATGCCTATCGACACCTATATCTGAAATGCCTATCGACACCTATATCTGAAATGCCTATCGACACCTATATCTGAAATGCCTATCGACACCTATATCTGAAATGCCTATCGACACCTATATCTAAAATGCCTATCGACACCGATTTTTGAAATGCCTATCGGAAACTACATCTGAAATGCCTATCAGCACCTATATTTGAAATGCCTATCGGCAACCATATCTTGAATGCCTATCGGCACCTATATTTGAAATGCCTATCGGCTTCTATTTCTGAAATGCCTGTCGGCACCTATTTTTAAAATGCCAATCGGCAACTATATCTGAAATGCCTATCGGCACCTATATCTGAAATGCCTATCGAAACCTATATCTGAAATGCCTATCGACACCTATATCTAAAATGCCTATCGACACCTATATCTTAAATGCCTATCGACACCTATATCTGAAATGCCTATCGACACCTATATCTGAAATGCCTATCGACACCTATATCTGAAATGCCTATCGACACCTATATCTGAAATGCCTATCGACACCTATTTTTGAAATGCCTATCGGAAACTACATCTGAAATGCCTATCAGCACCTATATTTGAAATGCCTATCGGCAACCATATCTGGAATGCCTATCGGCACCTATATGTAAAATGCCTATCGGATTCTATATCTGAAATGCCTATCGGCACCTATTTTTAAAATGCCAATCGGCAACTATATCTGAAATGCCTATCGGCACCTATATCTGAAATGCCTATCGGCACCTATATCTGAAATGCCTATCGACACCTATATCTGAAATGCCTATCGACACCTATATCTGAAATGCCTATCGACACCTATATCTGAAATGCCTATCGACACCTATATCTGAAATGCCTATCGACACCTATATCTGAAATGCCTATCGACACCTATATCTGAAATGCCTATCGACACCTATATCTGAAATGCCTATCGACACCTTTATCTGAAATGCTTATCGACACCTATATCTGAAATGCCTATCGATACCTATATCTGAAATGCCTATCGACACCTATATCTGAAATGCCTATCGACACCTATATCTGAAATGCCTATCGACACCTATTTTTGAAATGCCTATCGGAAACTACATCTGAAATGCCTATCAGCACCTATATTTGAAATGCCTATCGGCAACCATATCTGGAATGCCTATCGGCACATATATTTGAAATGCCTATCGGCTTCTATATCTGAAATGCCTATCGGCACCTATTTTAAAATGCCAATCGGCAACTATATCTGAAATGCCTATCGGCACCTATATCTGAAATGCCTATCGACACATATATCTGAAATGCCTATCGACACCTATATCTGAAATGCCTATCGACACCTATATCTGAAATGCCTATCGACACCTATATCTGAAATGCCTATCGACACCTATATCTGAAATGCCTATCGACACCTATATCTGAAATGCCTATCGACACCTATATCTGAAATGCCTATCGACACCTATATCTGAAATGCCTATCGACACCTATTTTTGAAATGCTTATCGGAAACTACATCTGAAATGCCTATCAGCACCTATATTTGAAATGCCTATCGGCAACCATATCTGGAATGCCTATCGGCACCTATATTTGAAATGCCTATCGGCTTCTATATCTGAAATGCCTATCGGCACCTATTTTTAAAATGCCAATCGGCAACTATATCTGAAATGCCTATCGGCACCTATATCTGAAATGCCTATCGACACCTATATCTGAAATGCCTATCGACACCTATATCTGAAATGCCTATCGACACCTATATCTGAAATGCCTATCGACACCTATATCTGAAATGCCTATCGACACCTATATCAAAAATGCCTATCGACACCTATATCTGAAATGCCTATCGACACCTATATCTGAAATGCCTATCGACACCTATATCTGAAATGCCTATCGACACCTATTTTTGAAATGCCTATCGGAAACTACATCTGAAATGCCTATCAGCACCTATATTTGAAATGCCTATCGGCAACCATATCTGGAATGCCTATCGGCACCTAAATTTGAAATGCCTATCGGCTTCTATATCTGAAATGCCTATCGACACCTATATCTGAAATGCCTATCGACACCTATATCTGAAATGCCTATCGACACCTATATCTGAAATGCCTATCGATACCTATTTTTGAAATGCCTATCGGAAACTACATCTGAAATGCCTATCAGCACCTATATTTGAAATGCCTATCGGCAACCATATCTGGAATGCCTATCGGCACCTATATTTGAAATGCCTATCGGCTTCTATATCTAAAATGCCTATCGGCACCTATTTTTAAAATGCCAATCGGCAACTATATCTGAAATGCCTATCGGCACCTATATCTGAAAGGCCTATCGACACCTATATCTGAAATGCCTATCGACACCTATATCTGAAATGCCTATCGACACCTATATCTGAAATGCCTATCGACACCTATATCTGAAATGCCTATCGACACCTATATCTGAAATGCCTATCGACACCTATATCTGAAATGCCTATCGACACCGATTTTTGAAATGCCTATCGGAAACTACATCTGAAATGCCTATCAGCACCTATATTTGAAATGCCTATCGGCAACCATATCTGGAATGCCTATCGGCACCTAAATTTGAAATGCCTATCGGCTTCTATATCTGAAATGCCTATCGGCACCTATTTTTAAAATGCCAATCGGCAACTATATCTGAAATGCCTATCGGCACATATATCTGAAATGCCTATCGACACCTATATCTGAAATGCCTATCGACACCTATATCTGAAATGCCTATCGACACCTATATCTGAAATGCCTATCGACACCTATTTTTGAAATGCCTATCGGAAACTACATCTGAAATGCCTATCAGCACCTATATTTGAAATGCCTATCGGCAACCATATCTGGAATGCCTATCGGCACCTATATTTGAAATGCCTATCGGCTTCTATATCTAAAATGCCTATCGGCACCTATTTTTAAAATGCCAATCGGCAACTATATCTGAAATGCCTATCGGCACCTATATCTGAAAGGCCTATCGACACCTATATCTGAAATGCCTATCGACACCTATATCTGAAATGCCTATCGACACCTATATCTGAAATGCCAATCGACACCTATATCTGAAATGCCTATCGACACCTATATCTGAAATGCCTATCGACACCTATATCTGAAATACCTATCGACACCGATTTTTGAAATGCCTATCGGAAACTACATCTGAAATGCCTATCAGCACCTATATTTGAAATGCCTATCGGCAACCATATCTGGAATGCCTATCGGCACCTATATTTGAAATGCCTATCGGCTTCTATATCTGAAATGCCTATCGGCACCTATTTTTAAAATGCCAATCGGCAACTATATCTGAAATGCCTATCGGCACCTATATCTGAAATGCCTATCGACACCTATATCTGAAATGCCTATCGACACCTATATCTGAAATGCCTATCGACACCTATATCTGAAATGCCTATCGACACCTATATCTGAAATGCCTATCGACACCTATATCTGAAATGCCTATCGACACCTATATCTGAAATGCCTATCGACACCTATTTTTGAAATGCCTATCGGAAACTACATCTGAAATGCCTATCAGCACCTATATTTGAAATGCCTATCGGCAACCATATCTGGAATGCCTATCGGCACCTATATTTGAAATGCCTATCGGCACCTATATCTGAAATGCCTATCGACACCTATTTTTGAAATGCCAATCGGCAACTATAACTGAAATGCCTATCGGCACCTATATTTGAAATGCCTATCGGCACCTATATCTGAAATGCCTATCGACACCTATATCTGAAATGCCTATCGACACCTATATCTGAAATGCCTATCGACACCTATATCTGAAATGCCTATCGACACCTATATCTGAAATGCCTATCGACACCTATATCTGTAATGCCTATCGGCACCTATATCTGAAATGCCTATCGACACCTATATCAGAAATGCCTATCGACACCTATATCTGAAATGCCTATCGACACCTATATCTGAAATGCCTATCGACACCTATATCTGAAATGCCTATCGACACCTATATCTGAAATGCCTATCGACACCTATATCTGAAATGCCTATCGACACCTATATCTGAAATGCCTATCGACACCTATTTTTGAAATGCCTATCGGAAACTACATCTGAAATGCCTATCAGCACCTATATTTGAAATGCCTATCGGCAACCATAGCTGGAATGCCTATCGGCACCTATATTTAAAATGCCTATCGGCTTCTATATCTGAAATGCCTATCGGCACCTATTTTTAAAATGCCAATCGGCAACTATATCTGAAATGCCTATCGGCACCTATATCTGAAATGCCTATCGACACCTATATCTGAAATGCCTATCGACACCTATATCTGAAATGCCTATCGACACCTATATCTGAAATGCCTATCGACACCTATATCTGAAATGCCTATCGACACCTATATCTGAAATGCCTATCGACACCTATATCTGAAATGCCTATCGACACCTATTTTTGAAATGACTATCGGAAACTACATCTGAAATGCCTATCAGCACCTATATTTGAAATGCCTATCGGCAACCATATCTGGAATGCCTATCGGCACCTATATTTGAAATGCCTATCGGCTTCTATATCTGAAATGCCTATCGACACCTATATCTGAAATGCCTATCGACACCTATTTTTGAAATGCCTATCGCAAACGACATCTGAAATGCCTATTAGCACCTATATTTGAAATGCCTATCGGCAACCATATCTGGAATGCCTATCGGCACCTATTTTTAAAATGCCAATCGGCAACTATATCTGAAATGCCTATCGGCACCTATATCTGAAATGCCTATCGACACCTATATCTGAAATGCCTATCAACACCTATATCTGAAATGCCTATCGACACCTATATCTGAAATGCCTATCGACACCTATTTTTGAAATGCCTATCGGAAACTACATCTGAAATGCCTATCAGCACCTATATTTGAAATGCCTATCGGCAACCATATCTGGAATGCCTATCGGCACCTATATTTGAAATGCCTATCGGCTTCTATATCTGAAATGCCTATCGGCACCTATTTTTAAAATGCCAATCGGCAACTATATCTGAAATTCCTATCGGCACTTATATCTGAAATGCCTATCGACACCTATATCTGAAATGCCTATCGACACCTATATCTGAAATGCCTATCGACACCTATATCTGAAATGCCTATCGACACTTATATCTGAAATGCCTATCGACACCTATACCTGAAATGCCAATCGACACCTATATCTGAAATGCCTATCGGCACCTATATCTGAAATGCCTATCGACACCTATTTTTGAAATGCCTATCGGAAACTACATCTGAAATGCCTATCAGCACGTATATTTGAAATGCCTATCGGCTTCTATATCTGAAATGCCTATCGGCACCTATTTTTAAAATGCCAATCGGCAACTATATCTGAAATGCCTATCGGCACCTATATCTGAAATGCCTATCGACACCTATATCTGAAATGCCTATCGACACCTATATCTGAAATGCCTATCGACACCTATATCTGAAATGCCTATCGACACCTATATCTGAAATGCCTATCGACACCTATATCTGAAATGCCTATCGACACCTATATCTGAAATGCCTATCGACACCTATATCTGAAATGCCTATCGACACCTATTTTTGAAATGCCTATCGGAAACTACATCTGAAATGCCTATCAGCACCTATATTTGAAATGCCTATCGGCAACCATATCTGGAATGCCTATCGGCACCTATATTTGAAATGCCTATCGGCTTCTATATCTGAAATGCCTATCGGCACCTATTTTTAAAATGCCAATCGGCAACTATATCTGAAATGCCTATCGGCACCTATATCTGAAATGCCTATCGACACCTATATCTGAAATGCCTATCGACACCTATATCTGAAATGCCTATCGACACCTATATCTGAAATGCCTATCGACACCTATATCTGAAATGCCTATCGACACCTATATCTGAAATGCCTATCGACACCTATATCTGAAATGCCTATCGACACCTATTTTTGAAATGCCTATCGGAAACTACATCTGAAATGCCTATCAGCACATATATTTGAAATGCCTATCGGCAACCATATCTGGAATGCCTATCGGCACCTATATTTGAAATGCCTATCGGCTTCTATATCTGAAATGCCTATCGGCACCTATTTTTAAAATGCTAATCGGCAACTATATCTGAAATGCCTATCGGCACCTATATCTGAAATGCCTATCGACACCTATATCTGAAATGCCTATCGACACCTATATCTGAAATGCCTATCGACACCTATATCTGAAATGCCTATCGACACCTATATCTGAAATGCCTATCGACACCTATATCTGAAATGCCTATCGACACCTATATCTGAAATGCCTATCGACACCTATATCTGAAATGCCTATCGACACCTATTTTTGAAATGCCTATCGGAAACTACATCTGAAATACCTATCAGCACATATATTTGAAATGCCTATCGGCAACCATATCTGGAATGCCTATCGGCACCTATATTTGAAATGCCTATCGGCTTCTATATCTGAAATGCCTATCGGCTTTTTTTTTTTAATGCCAATCGGCAACTATATCTGAAATGCCTATCGGCACTTATATCTGAAATGCCTATCGACACCTATATCTGAAATGCCTATCGACACCTATATCTGAAATGCCTATCGACACCTATATCTGAAATGCCTATCGACACCTATATCTGAAATGCCTATCGACACCTATATCTGAAATGCCTATCGACACCTATATCTGAAATGCCTACCGACACCTATATCTGAAATGCCTATCGACACCTATTTTTGAAATGCCTATCGGAAACTACATCTGAAATGCCTATCAGCACCTATATTTGAAATGCCTATCGGCAACCATATCTGGAATGCCTATCGGCACCTATATTTGAAATGCCTATCGGCTTCTATATCTGAAATGCCTATCGGCACCTATTTTTAAAATGCCAATCGGCAACTATATCTGAAATGCCTATCGGCACCTATATCTGAAATGCCTATCGACACCTATATCTGAAATGCCTATCGATACCTATATCTGAAATGCCTATCGACACGTATATCTGAAATGCCTATCGACACCTATATCTGAAATGCCTATCGACACCTATATCTGAAATGCCTATCGACACCTATATCTGAAATGCCTATCGACACCTATATCTGAAATGCCTATCGACACCTATATCTGAAATGCCTATCGACACCTATATCTGAAATGCCTATCGACACCTATTTTTGAAATGCCTATCGGAAACTACATATGAAATGCCTATCAGCACCTATATTTGAAATGCCTATCGGCAACCATATCTGGAATGCCTATCGGCACCTAAATTTGAAATGCCTATCGGCTTCTATATCTGAAATGCCTATCGACACCTATATCTGAAATGCCTATCGACACCTATATCTGAAATGCCTATCGACACCTATATCTGAAATGCCTATCGATACCTATTTTTGAAATGCCTATTGGAAACTACATCTGAAATGCCTATCAGCACCTATATTTGAAATGCCTATCGGCAACCATATCTGGAATGCCTATCGGCACCTATATTTGAAATGCCTATCGGCTTCTATATCTAAAATGCCTATCGGCACCTATTTTTAAAATGCCAATCGGCAACTATATCTGAAATGCCTATCGGCACCTATATCTGAAAGGCCTATCGACACCTATATCTGAAATGCCTATCGACACCTATATCTGAAATGCCTATCGACACCTATATCTGAAATGCCTATCGACACCTATATCTGAAATGCCTATCGACACCTATATCTGAAATGCCTATCGACACCGATTTTTGAAATGCCTATCGGAAACTACATCTGAAATGCCTATCAGCACCTATATTTGAAATGCCTATCGGCAACCATATCTGGAATGCCTATCGGCACCTAAATTTGAAATGCCTATCGGCTTCTATATCTGAAATGCCTATCGGCACCTATTTTTAAAATGCCAATCGGCAACTATATCTGAAATGCCTATCGGCACATATATCTGAGACGCCTATCGACACCTATATCTGAAATGCCTATCGACACCTATATCTGAAATGCCTATCGACACCTATATCTGAAATGCCTATCGACACCTATTTTTGAAATGCCTATCGGAAACTACATCCGAAATGCCTATCAGCACCTATATTTGAAATGCCTATCGGCAACCATATCTGGAATGCCTATCGGCACCTATATTTGAAATGCCTATCGGCTTCTATATCTAAAATGCCTATCGGCACCTATTTTTAAAATGCCAATCGGCAACTATATCTGAAATGCCTATCGGCACCTATATCTGAAAGGCCTATCGACACCTATATCTGAAATGCCTATTGACACCTATATCTGAAATGCCTATCGACACCTATATCTGAAATGCCAATCGACACCTATATCTGAAATGCCTATCGACACCTATATCTGAAATGCCTATCGACACCTATATCTGAAATGCCTATCGACACCTATATCTGAAATGCCTATCGACACCGATTTTTGAAATGCCTATCGGAAACTACATCTGAAATGCCTATCAGCACCTATATTTGAAATGCCTATCGGCAACCATATCTGGAATGCCTATCGGCACCTATATTTGAAATGCCTATCGGCTTCTATATCTGAAATGCCTATCGGCACCTATTTTTAAAATGCCAATCGGCAACTATATCTGAAATGCCTATCGGCACCTATATCTGAAATGCCTATCGACACCTATATCTGAAATGCCTATCGACACCTATATCTGAAATGCCTATCGACACCTATATCTGAAATGCCTATCGACACCTATATCTGAAATGCCTATCGACACCTATATCTGAAATGCCTATCAACACCTATATCTGAAATGCCTATCGACACCTATATCTGAAATGCCTATCGACACCTATTTTTGAAATGCCTATCGGAAACTACATCTGAAATGCCTATCAGCACCTATATTTGAAATGCCTATCGGCAACCATATCTGGAATGCCTATCGGCACCTATATTTGAAATGCCTATCGGCTTCTATATCTGAAATGCCTATCGGCACCTATTTTTAAAATGCCAATCGGCAACTATATCTGAAATGCCTATCGGCACCTATATCTGAAATGCCTATCGACACCTATATCTGAAATGCCTATCGACACCTATATCTGAAATGCCTATCGACACCTATATCTGAAATGCCTATCGACACCTATATCTGAAATGCCTATCGACACCTATACCTGAAATGCCTATCGACACCTATATCTGAAATGCCTATCGACACCTATTTTTGAAATGACTATCGAAACTACATCTGAAATGCCTATCAGCACCTATATTTGAAATGCCTATCGGCACCTATATCTGAAATGCCTATCGACACCTATTTTTGAAATGCCAATCGGCAACTATAACTGAAATGCCTATCGGCACCTATATTTGAAATGCCTATCGGCACCTATATCTGAAATGCCTATCGACACCTATATCTGAAATGCCTATCAACACCTATATCTGAAATGCCTATCGACACCTATATCTGAAATGCCTATCGACACCTATATCTGAAATGCCTATCGACACCTATATCTGAAATGCCTATCGGCACCTATATCTGAAATGCCTATCGACACCTATATCTGAAATGCCTATCGACACCTATATCTGAAATGCCTATCGACACCTATATCTGAAATGCCTATCGACACCTATATCTGAAATGCCTATCGACACCTATATCTGAAATGCCTATCGACACCTATATCTGAAATGCCTATCGACACCCATATCTGAAATGCCTATCGACACCTATATCTAAAAATGCCTATCGACACAAATATCTGAAATGCCTATCGACACCTATTATTGAAATGCCTATCGGAAACTACATCTGAAATGCCTATCAGCACCTATATTTGAAATGCCTATCGGCAACCATATCTGGAATGCCTATCGGCACCTATATTTGAAATGCCTATCGGCTTCTATATCTGAAATGCCTATCGGCACCTATTTTTAAAATGCCAATCGGCAACTATATCTGAAATGCCTATCGGCACCTATATCTGAAATGCCTATCGACACCTATATCTGAAATGCCTATCGACACCTATATCTGAAATGCCTATCGACACCTATATCTGAAATGCCTATCGACACCTATATCTGAAATGCCTATCGACACCTATACCTGAAATGCCTATCGACACCTATATCTGAAATGCCTATCGACACCTATTTTTGAAATGACTATCGAAACTACATCTGAAATGCCTATCAGCACCTATATTTGAAATGCCTATCGGCAACCATATCTGGAATGCCTATCGGCACCTATTTTTAAAATGCCAATCGGCAACTATATCTGAAATGCCTATCGGCACCTATATCTGAAATGCCTATCGACACCTATATCTGAAATGCCTATCGACACCTATATCTGAAATGCCTGTCGACACCTATATCTGAAATGCCTATCGACACCTATATCTGAAATGCCTATCGACACCTATATCTGAAATGCCTATCAACACCTATATCTGAAATGCCTATCGACACCTATATCTGAAATGCCTATCGACACCTATATCTGAAATGCCTATCAACACCTATATCTGAAATGCCTATCGACACCTATATCTGAAATGCCTATCGACACCTATTTTTGAAATGCCTTTTGGAAACTACATCTGAAATGCCTATCAGCACCTATCTTTGAAATGCCTATCGGCAACCATATCTGGAATGCCTATCGGCACCTATATTTGAAATGCCTATCGGCAACCATATCTGGAATGCCTATCGGCACCTATATTTGAAATGCCTATCGGCTTCTATATCTGAAATGCCTATCGGCACCTATTTTTAAAATGCCAATCGGCAACTATATCTGAAATGCCTATCGGCACCTATATCTGAAATGCCTATCGACACCTATATCTGAAATGCCTATCGACACCTATATCTGAAATGCCTATCGACACCTATATCTGAAATGCCTATCGACACCTATATCTGAAATGCCTATCGACACCTATATCTGAAATGCCTATCGACACCTATATCTGAAATGCCTATCGACACCTATATCTGAAATGCCTATCGAATCCTATTTTGAAATGCCTATCGGAAACTACATCTGAAATGCCTATTAGCACCTATATTTGAAATGCCTATCGGCAACCATATCTGGAATGCCTATCGGCACCTATATTTGAAATGCCTATCGGCTTCTATATCTGAAATGCCTATCGGCACCTATTTTTAAAATGCCAATCGGCAACTATATCTGAAATGCCTATCGACACCTATATCTGAAATGCCTATCGACACCTATATCTGAAATGCCTATCGACACCTATATCTGAAATGCCTATCGACACCTATATCTGAAATGCCTATCGACACCTATATCTGAAATGCCTGTCGACACCTATATCTGAAATGCCTATCAACACCTATATCTGAAATGCCTATCGACACCTATATCTAAAATGCCTATCGACACCTATTTTTGAAATGCCTATCGGAAACTACATCTGAAATGCCTATCAGCACCTATATTTGAAATGCCTATCGGCAACCATATCTGGAATGATTATCGGCACCTATATTTGAAATGCCTATCGGCTTCTATATCTGAAATGCCTATCGGCACCTATTTTTAAAATGCCAATCGGCAACTATATCTGAAATTCCTATCGGCACCTATATCTGAAATGCCTATCGACACCTATATCTGAAATGCCTATCGACACCTATATCTGAAATGCCTATCGACACCTATATCTGAAATGCCTATCGACACTTATATCTGAAATGCCTATCGACACCTATACCTGAAATGCCAATCGACACCTATATCTGAAATGCCTATCGGCACCTATATCTGAAATGGCCTATCGACACCTATTTTTGAAATGCCTATCGGAAACTACATCTGAAATGCCTATCAGCACGTATATTTGAAATGCCTATCGGCTTCTATATCTGAAATGCCTATCGGCACCTATTTTTAAAATGCCAATCGGCAACTATATCTGAAATGCCTATCGGCACCTATATCTGAAATGCCTATCGACACCTATATCTGAAATGCCTATCGACACCTATATCTGAAATGCCTATCGACACCTATATCTGAAATGCCTATCGACACCTATATCTGAAAATGCCTATCGACACCTATATCTGAAATGCCTATCGACACCTATATCTGAAATGCCTATCGACACCTATATCTGAAATGCCTATCGACACCTATATCTGAAATGCCTATCGACACCTATTTTTGAAATGCCTATCGGAAACTACATCTGAAATGCCTATCAGCACCTATATTTGAAATGCCTATCGGCAACCATATCTGGAATGCCTATCGGCACCTATATTTGAAATGCCTATCGGCTTCTATATCTGAAATGCCTATCGGCACCTATTTTTAAAAAGGCCAATCGGCAATTATATCTGAAATGCCTATCGGCACCTATATCTGAAATGCCTATCGACACCTATATCTGAAATGCCTATCGACACCTATATCTGAAATGCCTATCGACACCTATATCTGAAATGCCTATCGACACCTATATCTGAAATGCCTATCGACACCTATATCTGAAATGCCTATCGACACCTATATCTGAAATGCCTATCGACACCTATATCTGAAATGCCTATCGACACTATTTTTGAAATGCCTATCGGAAACTACATCTGAAATGCCTATTAGCACCTA
>JAVRKA010000695.1:0-63241 GCA_034508555.1 Venustoraphidia nigricollis | reverse complement strand
ATCGGCACCTATTTTTAAAATGCCAATCGGCAACTATATCTGAAATGCCTATCGGCACCTATATCTGAAATGCCTATCGGCATATATTTTTGAAATGCCTTTCGGAAACTACATCTGAAATGCCTATCTGCTCCTATATTTGAAATGCCTATCAGCAACCATATCTGAAATGCCTATCGACACCTATATTTGAAATACCTATCGGCTTCTATATCTGAAATGCCTATCGGCACCTGTTTTTAAAATGCCAATCGGCTTCTATATCTGAAATGCCTATCGGCACCTATATCCGAAATGCCTATCGGCATCAATTTTTGAAATGCCTATCGAAAACTACATCTGAAATGCCTATCAGCACCTATATTTGAAATGCCTATCGGAAACTACATCTGAAATGCCTATCTGCTCCTATATTTGAAATGCCTATCGGCAACCATATCTGGAATGCCTATCGGTACCTATTTTTAAAATGCCAATCGGTAACTATATCTGAAATGCCTATCGGCACCTTTATCTGAAATGCCTATCGGCACCATTTTTTGAAATGCCTATCGGAAACTACATCCGGAATGCCTATCAGCACCTATATTTGAAATGCCTATCGGCAACCATATCTGGAATGCCTATCGGCACCTATATTTGAAATGCCTATCGGCTTCTATATCTGAAATGCCTATCGACACCAATTTTTGAAATGCCTATCGGAAACTACATCTGAAATGCCTATCAGCACCTATATTTCAAATGCCTATCGGCAACCATATCTGGAATGCTCATCGGCACCTATATTTGAAATGCCTATCGGCTTATATATCTGAAATGCCTATCGGCACCTATTTTAAAAATGCCAATCGGCAACTATATCTGAAATGCCTATCGGCACCTATATCTGAAATGCCTATCGGCACCTATTTTTGAAATGCCAATCGGAAACTACATCTGAAATGCCTATCAGCACCTATATTTGAAATGCTTATCGGCAACCATATCTGAAATGCCTATCGACACCTATATTTAAAATCCCTATCGGCTTCTATATCTGAAATGACTATCGGCACCTATTTTTAAAATGCCAATGGGCAACTATATCTGAAATGCCTATCGGCACCTATATCTGAAATGTCTATCGGCACCAATTTTTGAAATGCCTATCGGAAACTACATCTGAAATGCCTATCAGCACCTATATTTAAAATGCCTATCGGCAACCATATCTGGAATGCTCATCGGCACCTATATTTGAAATGCCTATCGGCTTATATATCTGAAATGCCTATCGGCACCTATTTTTAAAATGCCAATCGGCAACTATATCTGAAATGCCTATCGGCACCTATATCTGAAATGCCTATCGGCACCTATTTTTGAAATGCCTATCGGAAACTACATCTGAAATGCCTATCAGCACCTATATTTGAAATGCCTATCGGCAACCATATCTGGAATGCCTATCGGCGCCTATATTTGAAATGCCTATCGGCTTCTATATCTGAAATACCTATCGGCGCCTATTTTTAAAATGCCAATCGGCAACTATATCTGAAATGCCTATCGGCACCTATTTTTGAAATGCCTATCGAAAACTACATCTGAAATGCCTATCAGCACCTATATTTGAAATGCCTATCGGCAACCACATCAGAAATGCCTATCGGCACCTATATCTGAAATGCCTTTCGGCATTTATATCTGAAATGCCGGTCGACACCTATATTTGAAATGCCTATCGGCACATGTATTTTAAATGCCTATCGGCAACTATATCTGATATGCCTATCGGTACCTATATCTGAAATGCCTATCGGCACCTATTTTTTAAATGCCTATCGGAAACTACATCTAAAATGCCTATCGGCACCTATTTTTAAAATGCTAATCGGTAAGTATATCTGAAATGCCTATCGGCACCTATATCTGAAATGCCTATCGGAACCTATTTTTGAAATGCCTATCGGAAACTACATCTGAAATGACTATCAGCACCTATATTTGAAATGCCTATTGTAATGAAGTCTACTTATTGAAATACAGAGATCGAGTGTTTTATTTAAAATAAAAATCTTACTACAGAGTATACATTATATAACAATAGTTAATACAATGTCATTACAAATTACATAACATAATATACTACATCTCCCTGTGCGTAAATAAATTTTTATTCTATAATTAAACATTTTAATTTTATATATAATTTAATCTATCTGGAATACGTATTTGTCTTCCAAATTTTGTTAGTGTAATTTCATCATCGGAGTCAGTACCAGGATCATTATTATGGTCAGACATTATAAGATTATCTTCTTCAACAATTGTTTCATCATTTGTTACAACTGTTGAAGTCGAACTGTCAACATCATCTTTATTATTAATTGAATTAGAATCTAAATCAAAATCATTTTCGTCTTCACTATAATCGTAATAACAATTACGAGAATTAAAATTACCGATCACTTGAGGATCTCCAAAACTTTTCAAATGAAATCTGTTACGTCGAATAAGAATATTATTTTTGTTTCTAATTAAATAAGAACGCGGTGAATGTATTTTCACAACTTCTCCATCTTCCCATTTATTGTTGTCAAAATTAAAATATTTTATTTTATCATTTTCTTTTAATTCACTTAATGGCTTTGAATGTTGATTATAGTAATAGGTTTGTAGATTTTGATTTTTTATAAGATTTTCTTTTATAATTTCATCCTTTATTATTTTAGATTTTAATAATTCTTTTGACACAGGAACAATACCTCTCAACATTCTACTATTAAGTAATTGCGAGGGTGAACCAATATCTTGTACTGGTGTGTTACGGAGTTCCAACATGCATAAATATGGATCTCTTTTATCTTCCAGAGCTTTTTGCAATATTTTTTTAACTGTTTGGATGTGTCTCTCAATCATTCCATTAGAGCGGGGATACCGCGGACTGGAAGTAATATGTTTAAAATTCCATTCTTTAGCAAAATTTGCGAAAAACTCTGAAGAAAATTGTGGACCATTACCCGAAACAACTTGTTCCGGTATACCCTGGCGCGAAAAAATGCTTTTTAAATGGGTTATAATTGAACTGCTAGTTGTGCTGGATAATAAAGCGAGCTCTACAAATTTAGAAAAGTAATCTACTAGAATTACGTAATTCCTATTATTTAATGTGAACAAATCTACGCCGACTTTCATCCAAGGATATTCCGGTATAGGATGTGACATAAGGGGTTCTTTTATATTCGAATTAGAATATTTTAAACAAACCGAACAATTTTTAATTAAGTTTTCAATTTCATTATTCATGTTAGGCCAGTAAACTAGCTCTCTAGCCTTAGTTTTGGTCTTTTCAATGCCCATGTGATTATAATGAAGGTTATTTAATGTTTCAGATCTAAATTTTCTCGGAATTACTAAGCGTTGTAATCTATAAACTATACCATCTTTTTCAGAAAGTTCATTTTGTATATTCCAATATGGTAATATTATTTCAGGTACTTTTGATTTGTTTTGAGGCCAGCCGTGGTGAATATGATTAATTAATAATTTTATTTCATTATCTACGAGAGATTCATTTGAAATTTCTTTTAATCTAGCATCTGTTACGGGTAATATTTCAGAAACTAAACAAATTTGAGCCTCTATCTCGTTTTCGCTTAAAAAATCGTCATTATTTTGTACAGGGGCTCTAGATAATGTATCGGCTATAATCATATCTTTCCCAGGTTTATGAATTAAATTTATTTTAAATGGTTGCAATTTAATTAACATTCGCTGTAAACGAGGTGGAGTATCAACTAAAGCTTTTTTAAAAATTGCTATCAAAGGCTTGTGGTCAGATTCAACTGTTATATCTTTAGCAAATACGTACTGATAGAATTTGTAGCAGCCAAAAACAATTGCGTATAATTCTTTTTCGATCTGGCTCCAATTCTTTTGAGTTTCAGTAAAAGCTTTAGAAGCATAGGCCACCGGAGACTCGTTCTGAAGGAGACAAGCCCCGACGCCATTTTGACTTGCATCTACTGTAATCGTTACGGGTTGATTGACGTCGTAGAACTTCAAAATTGCTTTCTTAGCAATGTAATTTTTCAATTCTTCAAAACTTTTTTGATAACAGTCATTCCATTGCCATAGAACATTTTGTTTTAACAACGAACGTAACTGTGCTGTCTTTTCAGAGAGATTAGGAATAAATTTTCCAACAAAATTTACCATTCCAAGAAAACGAGATAGTGACTTTTTATCAATTGGTACAGGCATTTTAACAATAGCGTCTACTTTATTATCGTCAGGCAGTAAACCATTTTCAGTTATATAATGCCCTAAGTATTTCAGTTTTGTAATACCAAAGTGGCACTTATCTTTATTAAATTTTAAATTTATATTTTTAGATCTTTCAAATAATTTCTTTAATCTATTATTATGTTCTTCGAGTGTCGAACCGTAAACAATTATATCGTCTATATAAGTTTCAATTCCATCAAGGCCTTCAAAATATTCCCTAATGCGTTTGTGAAAAACTTCGGGGGCAGAACTAATTCCATAAGGCAACCTTAAAAATTTATATCTCCCGAATGGAGAATTAAAGGTACAGAGATCTGAGCTCTGTTTATTTAATTTTATTTGCCAAAAGGCACTACTAACATCAAGAGTCGAAAAAAACTTCGCATTCGCTAATTTACTTGTAATTTCGTCGATTGTAGGAATCTGATAATGCTCGCGTTTTATAACTTTATTCAGATCTCGCGGATCAATACATAATCTTAACTGATTGTTAGATTTTCTTACAATTACTAAAGAATTAACATAGTCTGTCGGTCCTTGAACTTTTTCAATTATTTGATTTTTCTCTAGCCTATCTAGTTCACTTTTCAATTGAGGTTGCAAAGCTATTGGAACTTTTCTCGGTGGGTGGACAATTGGACTCGCATTATCTTTTAATATAATTTTATATTCGTCAGGCAAACACCCTATACCTTCGAAAAGATCCGGATAGTTATGCAACCAGTACTCTTTATCAATGACATTAATTCTCTTAACAAAATCAAATTTTTCGCAGGCATTTAAACCTAAAATTGGCTTCACGTTTTCTGAATTTACTACATAAAAATCCAAATCATAACTGTAATTCAAATATTTGCAATTCAAAATACATTTACCTAATGTTGGTATTAAATCATTCGTATATGTAACTAGCTTAATCTTATTAGGCTTTAAATTTTTAATATCATAATTGAGCAACTTTAGATCATTTCTTGAAATTAAATTAGCTTGAGAGCCTGTATCAAGTTTAAAATCAAATTGAACATTATTAATTAATATTTTAGCTTTCCAATCATTTGAATAATTATTATTACAATTATTGTTAGTACCTATACTGCCAATAAAAACAGAATTTTCAGTTTCTTCTTCAGAATCATTTTCAACTAAATCAACATTAGCTGTTTTACAACAATATGAGAAATGTCCGTACTTATTACATTTTAAACATTGTTTCTTAAATGCTGGACATTTGTTACGCTTATGCTTAAAACTGCATCTATTACATAATATCGCATCAGAATTATTCTCTTCAGTTTTCTTTTTAACACGATTTATCTGGTTTTCTTCTTGATTTGATGTTCCTTGACCGCTGATGTGTGCTAATTGGAGACGGGACTGCTCTGCTGCTCTGCAGACATTGATGGCTCTGTCCAGTGTCAGCTCCTGTGTTCGCAGCAACCTTTCTTTAATGGAAGCGTCTGATATACCGCATACCAAACGATCTCTGATGAGGCTTTCTTGAATGGTTCCAAATCCACAGTCTTTTGCCTTGTGTTTCAGTCTGGTGACATATTGGTCAATGCTTTCTTCAAGTTCATGTGAACATGTAAAAAATTTATACCTTTCGTAGGTTTCGTTCCTCTTCGGGAGGAAGTGATTATCAAATTTCTCAATTATACATTTATAATCAGTCTTGCTTTCGCCTTCTTCAAATGAGAATGTCTCATAAATCTCCAGTGCTTGGTCGCCTATTGCTGACAACAGCAATGCGCCTTTTACGTTTGCTGATTTTGAATCGTATTCAATCGCAGCCAAATAAATATCAAATTTCTTTTTGAATTTGATCCACTTCTCATACGGATCTCCACTCGGATCCAATTGTGGGACATTTATTATTTGTGACATCGTCTCTTTCTTCTTTTAATTACGAACACTATATAATCGCAGAGCCATGTAATGAAGTCTACTTATTGAAATACAGAGATCGAGTGTTTTATTTAAAATAAAAATCTTACTACAGAGTATACATTATATAACAATAGTAAATACAATGTCATTACAAATTACATAACATAATATACTACACCTATCGGCAACCATATCTGAAATGCCTATCCACACCTATATTTGAAATACCTATCGGCTTCTATATCTGAAATGCCTATCGGCACCTATTTTTAAAATGCCAATCGGCAACTATATCTGAAATGCCTATCGGCACCTCTATCTGAAATGCCTATCGGTACCTATTTTTGAAATGCCTATCGGAAACTACATCTGAAATGATTATCAGCTTTTATATTTGATATGCCTATCGGCAAATATATCTGGAATGCCTATCGGCAACTATATTTGAAATGCCTATCGGCTTCTATATCTGAAATGCCTATCGGCACCTATTTTTAAAATACCAATCGGCAACTATATCTGAAATGCCTATCGGCACCTATATCTGAAATGCCTATCGGCTTATATTTTTGAAATGCCTTTCGGAAACTACATCTGAAATGCCTATCTGCTCCTATATTTGAAATGCCTATCGGCAACCATATCTGAAATGCCTATCGACACCTATATTTGAAATACCTATCGGCTTCTATATCTGAAATGCCTATCGGCACCTGTTTTTAAAATGCCAATCGGCAACTATATCTAAAATGCCTATCGGCACCTATATCCGAAATGCCTATCGGCATCAATTTTTGAAATGCCTATCGGAAACTACATCTAAAATGCCTATCAGCACCTATATTTGAAATGCCTATCGGCAACCATATCTGGAATGCCTATCGGCACCTATATTTGAAATGCCTATCGGCTTCTATATCTGAAATGCCTATCGGCACCTATTTTTAAAATGCCAATCGGCAACTATATCTGAAATGCCTATCGGCACCTATTTTTAAAATGCTAATCGGCAACTATATCTGAAATGCCTATCGGCACCTATATCTGAAATGCCTATCGGCACCTATTTTTGAAATGCCTATCGGAAACTACATCTGAAATGCCTATCAGCACCTATATTTGAAATGCTTATCGGCAACCATATCTGAAATGCCTATCGACACCTATATTTGAAATCCCTATCGGCTTCTATATCTGAAATGCCTATCGGCACCTATTTTTAAAATGCCAATCGGCATTTATATCTGAAGTGCCTATCGGCACCTATATCTGAAATGCCTATCGGCACCTATTTTTGAAATGCCTATCGAAAACTACATCTGAAATGCCTATCAGCAGCTATATTTGAAATGCCTATCGGCAACCACATCAGAAATGCCTATCGGCACCTATATCTGAAATGCCGATCGACACCTATATTTGAAATGCCTATCGGCACTTTTATTTTAAATGCCTATCGGCAACTATATCTGATAAGCCTATACGCACCTATATCTGAAATGCCTATCGGCACCTATTTTTGAAATGCCAATCTTTAAGTATATCTGAAATGCCTATCGGCACCTATATCTAAAATGCCTATCGGAACCTATTTTTGAAATGCCTATCGGAAACTACATCTGAAATGACTATCAGCACCTATATTTGAAATGCCTATCGGCAACCATATCTGAAATGCCTATCCACACCTATATTTGAAATACCTATCGGCTTCTATATCTAAAATGCCTATCGGCACCTATTTTTAAAATGCCAATCGGTAAGTATATCTGAAATGCCTATCGGCACCTATATCTAAAATGCCTATCGGAACCTATTTTTGAAATGCCTATCGCAAACTACATCTGAAATGACTATCAGCACCTATATTTGAAATGCCTATCGGCAACCATATCTGAAATGCCTATCCACACCTATATTTGAAATACCTATCGGCTTCTATATCTAAAATGCCTATCGGCACCTATTTTTAAAATGCCAATCGGCAACTACATCTGGAATGCCTATCGGCTTATATATCTGAAATGCCTATCGGCACTTATTTTTAAAATGCCAATCGGCAACTATATCTGAAATGCCAATCGGCACCTATATCTGAAATGCCTATCGACACCTATTTTTAAAATGCCAATTGGCAACTATATCTGAAATGCCTGTCGGCACCTATATCTGAAATGCCTATCGACACCTATTTTTAAAATGCCAATTGGCAACTATATCTGAAATGCCTATCGCCACCTATATCTGAAATGCCTATCGGTACCTATTTTTGAAATGCCTATCGGAAACTACATCTGAAATGATTATCAGCACTTATATTTGAAATGCCTATCGGCAACCATATCTGGAATGCCTATCGGCACCTATATTTGAAATGCCTATCGGCAACCATATCTGAAATGCCTATCCACACCTATATTTGAAATACCTATCGGCTTCTATATCTAAAATGCCTATCGGCACCTATTTTTAAAATGCCAATCGGTAAGTATATCTGAAATGCCTATCGGCACCTATATCTAAAATGCCTATCGGAACCTATTTTTGAAATGCCTATCGGAAACTACATCTGAAATGACTATCAGCACCTATATTTGAAATGCCTATCGGCAACCATATCTGAAATGCCTATCCACACCTATATTTGAAATACCTATCGCCACCTATATCTGAAATGCCTATCGGCACCTATTTTTAAAATACCAATCGGCAACTATATCTGAAATGCCTATCGGCACCTATATCTGAAATGCCTATCGGCACCTATTTTTGAAATGCCTATCGGAAACTCCATCTGAAATGCCTATCAGCACCTATATTTGAAATGCCTATCGGCAACCATATCTGGAATGCCTATCGGCACCTATATTTGAAATGCCTATCGGCTTCTATATCTGAAATGCCTATCGACACCTATTTTTAAAATGCCAATCGGCAGCTATATCTGAAATGCCTATCGGCACCTATATCTGAAATGCCTATCGGCACCTATTTTTGAAATGCCTATCGGAAACTACATCTGAAATGCCTATCAGCACCTTTATTTGAAATGCTTATCGGCAACCATATCTGAAATAGCTATCGACACCTATATTTGAAATCCCTATCGGCTTCTATATCTGAAATGCCTATCGGCACCTATTTTTAAAATGCCAATCGGCAACTATATCTGAAATGCCAATCGGCACCTATATCTGAAATGCCTATCGGCACCTATTTTTGAAATGCATATCGGAAACTACATCTGAAATGCCTATCAGCACCTATATTTGAAATGCCTATCGGCAACCATATCTGGAATGCCTATCGGCGCCTATATTTGAAATGCCTATCGGCTTCTATATCTAAAATGCCTATCGGCACCTATTTTTAAAATGCCAATCGGCAACTATATCTAAAGTGCCTATCGGCACCTATATCTCAAATGCCTATCGGCACTTATTTTTGAAATGCCTATCGAAAACTACATCTGAAATGCCTATCAGTATTTATATTTGAAATGCCTATCGGCAACCACATCAGAAATGCCTATCGGCACCTATATCTGAAATGCCCTACGGCATTTATATCTGAAATGCCGATCGACACCTATATTTGAAATGCCTATCGGCACCTATAATTTAAATGCCTATCGGCAACTATATCTGATATGCCTATCGGCACCTATATCTGAAATGCCTATCGGCACCTATTTTTGAAATGCTTATCGGAAACTACATCTAAAATGCCTATCGGCACCTATTTTTAAAATGCCAATCGGAAAGTATATCTGAAATGCCTATCGGCACCTATAATTGAAATGCCTATCGGAACCTATTTTTGAAATGCCTATCGGAAACAACATCTGAAATGACTATCAGGACCTATATTTGAAATGCCTATCGGCAAACATATCTGAAATGCCTATCCACACCTGTATTTGAAATACCTATCGGCTTCTATATCTAAAATGCCTATCAGCCACTATTTTTAAAATGCCAATCGGCAACTATATCTGAAATGCCTATCGGCACCTATATCTGAAATGCCTATCGGCACCAACTTTTGAAATGCCTATCGGAAACTCCATCTGAAATGCCTATCAGCACCTATATTTGAAATGCCTATCGGCAACCATATCTGGAATGCCTATCGGCACCTATATTTGAAATGCCTATCGGGTTCTATATCTGAAATGCCTATCGACACCTATTTTTAAAATGCCAATTGGCAACTATATCTGAAATGCCTATCGGCACCTATATCTGAAATGCCTATCGGTACCTATTTTTGAAATGCCTATCGGAAACTACATCTGAAATGATTATCAGCACTTATATTTGAATTGCCTATAGGCAACCATATCTGGAATGCCTGTCGGCACCTATATTTGAAATGCCTATCGGCTTCTATATCTGAAATGCCTATCGGCACCTATTTTTAAAATTCCAATCGGCAACTATATCTGAAATGCCTATCGGCACCTATATGTGAAATGCCTATCGGCATATATTTTTGAAATGCCTTTCGGAAACTACATCTGAAATGCCTATCTGCTCCTATATTTGAAATGCCTATCGGCAACCATATCTGAAATGCCTATCGGCACCTATATCCGAAATGCCTATCGGCATCAATTTTTTAAATGCCTATCGGAAACTACATCTAAAATGCCTATCAGCACCTATATTTGAAATGCCTATCGGCAACTATATCTGCAATGCCTATCGGCACCTATATTTGAAATGCCTATCGGCTTCTATATCTGAAATGCCTGTTGGCACCGATTTTTTAAATGCCAATTGGCACTTATATCTGAAATGACTATCGGCACCTATATCTGAAATGCCTATCGGCACCTATTTTTGAAATGCCTATCGAAAACTACATCTGAAATGCCTATTAGCACCTATATTTGAAATGCCAATCGGAAACTACATCTGAAATGCCTATCAGCACCTATATTTGAAATGCCTATCGGCAACCATATCTGGAATGCCTATCGGCACCTATATTTGAAATGCCTATCGGCACCTATATCTGAAATGCCTATCGGCACCTATTTTTGAAATGCCTATCGGAAACCACATCTGAAATGCCTATCAGCACCTATATTTGAAATGCCTATCGGCAACCTAATCTGAAATGCCTATCGACACCTATATTTGAAATACCTATCGGCTTCTATATCTGAAATGCCTATCGGTACCTATTTTTAAAATGCCAATCGGTAACTATATCTGAAATGCCTATCGGCACCTATATCTGAAATGCCTATCGGCACCATTTTTTGTAATGCCTATGGGAAACTACATCCGGAATGCCTATCAGCACCTATATTTGAAATGCCTATCGGCAACCATATCTGCAATGCCTATCGGCAACTATATTTGAAATGCCTATCGGCTTCTATATCTGAAATGCCTATCGACACCAATTTTTGAAATGCCTATCGGAAACTACATCTGAAATGCCTATCAGCACCTATATTTGAAATGCCTATCGGCAACCATATCTGGAATGCTCATCGGCACCTATATTTGAAATGCCTATCGGCACCTATTTTTAAAATGCCAATCGGCAACTATATCTGAAATGCCTATCGGCACCTATATCTGAAATGCCTATCGGCACCTATTTTTGAAATGCCTATCGGAAACTACATCTGAAATGCCTATCAGCACCTATATTTGAAATGCCTATCGGCAATTATATCTGAAATGCCTATCGACACCTATATTTGAAATACCTATCGGCTTCTATATCTAAAATGCCTATCGGCACCTATTTTTAAAATGCCAATCGGCAACAATATCTGAAATGCCTATCGGCACCTATATGTGAAATGCCTATCGGCACCAATTTTTGAAATGCCTATCGGAAACTACATCTGAAATGCCTATCAGCACCTATATTTAAAAGGCCTATCGGCAACCATATCTGGAATGCCTATCGGCACCTATATTTGAAATGCCTATCGGCTTCTATATCTGAAATGCCTATCGGCACCTATTTTTAAAATGCCAATCGGCATTTATATCTGAAATGCCTATCGGCACCTATACCTGAAATGCCTATCGGCACCTATTTTTGAAATGCCTATCGGAAACTACATCTGAAATGCCTATCAGCACCTATATTTGAAATGCCTATCGGCAACCATATCTGGAATGCCTATCGGCGCCTATATTTAAAATGCCTATCGGCTTCTATATCTGAAATACCTATCGGCGCCTATTTTTAAAATGCCAATCGGCAACTATATCTGAAATGCCTATCGGCACCTATATCTGAAATGCCTATCGGCACCATTTTTTGAAATGCCTATGGGAAACTACATCCGGAATGCCTATCAGCACCTATATTTGAAATGCCTATCGGCAACCATATCTGCAATGCCTATCGGCAACTATATTTGAAATGCCTATCGGCTTCTATATCTGAAATGCCTATCGACACCAATTTTTGAAATGCCTATCGGAAACTACATCTGAAATGCCTATCAGCACCTATATTTGAAATGCCTATCGGCAACCATATCTGGAATGCTCATCGGCACCTATATTTGAAATGCCTATCGGCACCTATTTTTAAAATGCCAATCGGCAACTATATCTGAAATGCCTATCGGCACCTATATCTGAAATGCCTATCGGCACCTATTTTTGAAATGCCTATCGGAAACTACATCTGAAATGCCTATCAGCACCTATATTTGAAATGCCTATCGGCAATTATATCTGAAATGCCTATCAACACCTATATTTGAAATACCTATCGGCTTCTATATCTAAAATGCCTATCGGCACCTATTTTTAAAATGCCAATCGGCAACAATATCTGAAATGCCTATCGGCACCTATATCTGAAATGCCTATCGGCACCAATTTTTGAAATGCCTATCGGAAACTACATCTGAAATGCCTATCAGCACCTATATTTAAAAGGCCTATCGGCAACCATATCTGGAATGCCTATCGGCACCTATATTTGAAATGCCTATTGGCTTCTATATCTGAAATGCCTATCGGCACCTATTTTTAAAATGCCAATCGGCATTTATATCTGAAATGCCTATCGGCACCTATATCTGAAATGCCTATCGGCACCTATTTTTGAAATGCCTATCGATAACTACATCTGAAGTGCCTATCA
The DNA here is from genome assembly GCA_034508555.1 of Venustoraphidia nigricollis. Classification (NCBI taxonomy): domain Eukaryota; kingdom Metazoa; phylum Arthropoda; class Insecta; order Raphidioptera; family Raphidiidae; genus Venustoraphidia; species Venustoraphidia nigricollis. The sequence goes on along the minus strand of JAVRKA010000695.1, from coordinate 49,948 downwards.
GCACCTATATTTGTAATGCCTATCGGCAACCATATCTGGAATGCCTATCGGCGCCTATATTTGAAATGCCTATCGGCTTCTATATCTGAAATACCTATCGGCGCCTATTTTTAAAATGCCAATCGGCAACTATATCTAAAGTGCCTATCGGCACTTATATCTGAAATGCCTATCGGCACCTATTTTTGATATGCCTATCGAAAACTACATCTGAAATGCCTATCAGCACCTATATTTGAAATGCCTATCGGCAACCACATCAGAAATGCCTATCGGCACCTATATCTGAAATGCCTTTCGGCATTTTTATCTGAAATGCCGGTCGACACCTATATTAATTGAAATGCCTATCGGCACATATATTTTAAATGCCTATCGGCAACTATATCTGATATGCCTATCGGTACCTATATCTGAAATGCCTATCGGCACCTATTTTTTAAATGCCTATCGGAAACTACATCTAAAATGCCTATCGGCACCTATTTTTAAAATGCCAATCGGTAAGTATATCTGAAATGACTATCGGCACCTATATCTGAAATGCCTATCGGAACCTATTTTTGAAAATAATGCCTATCGGAAACTACATCTGAAATGACTATCAGCACCTATATTTGAAATGCCTATCGGCAACCATATCTGAAATGCCTATCCATACCTATATTTGAAATACCTATCGGCTTCTATATCTGAAATGCCTATCGGCACCTATTTTTAAAATGCCAATCGGCAACTATATCTGAAATGCCTATCGGCACCTATATCTGAAATGCCTATCGGTACCTATTTTTGAAATGCCTTTCGGAAACTACATCTGAAATGATTATCAGCACTTATATTTGATATGCCTATCGGCAACCATATCTGGAATGCCTATCGGCAACTATATTTGAAATGCCTATCGGCTTCTATATCTGAAATGCCTATCGGCACCTATTTTTAAAATACCAATCGGCAACTATATCTGATATGCTTATCGACACCTATATCTGAAATGCCTATCGGCATATATTTTTGAAATGCCTTTCGGAAACTACATCTGAAATGCCTATCTGCTCCTATATTTGAAATGCCTATCGGCAACCATATCTGAAATGCCTATCGACACCTATATTTGAAATACCTATCGGCTTCTATATCTGAAATGCCTATCGGCACCTGTTTTTAAAATGCCAATCAGCAACTATATCTGAAATGCTTATCTGCACCTATATCCGAAATGCCTATCGGCATCAATTTTTGAAATGCCTATCGGAAACTACATCTAAAATGCCTATCAGCACCTATATTTGAAATGCCTATCGGCAACCATATCTGGAATGCCTATCGGCACCTATATTTGAAATGCCTATCGGCTTCTATATCTGAAATGCCTATCGGCACCTATTTTTAAAATGCCAATCGGCAACTATATCTGAAATGCCTATCGGCACCTATATCTGAAATGCCTATTGGCACCTATTTTTGAAATGCCTATCGGAAACTACAACTGAAATGCCTATCAGCACCTATATTTGAAATGCTTATCGGCAACCATATCTGAAATGCCTATCGACACCTATATTTGAAATCCCTATCGGCTTCTATATCTGAAATGCCTATCGGCACCTATTTTTAAAATGCTAATCGGCAACTATATCTGAAATGCCTATCGGCACCTATATCTGAAATGCCTGTCGGCACCTATTTTTGAAATGCCTATCGGAAACTACATCTGAAATGCCTATCAGCACCTATATTTGAAATGCTTATCGGCAACCATATCTGAAATGCCTATCGACACCTATATTTGAAATCCATATCGGCTTCTATATCTGAAATGCTTATCGGCACCTATTTTTAAAATGCCAATCGGCATTTATATCTGAAGTGCCTATCGGCAACTATATCTGAAATGCCTATCGGCACCTATTTTTGAAATGCCTATCGAAAACTACATCTGAAATGCCTATCAGCACCTATATTTGAAATGCCTATCGGCAACCACATCAGAAATGCCTATCGGCACCTATATCTGAAATGCCGATCGACACCTATATTTGAAATGCCTATCGGCACTTTTATTTTAAATGCCTATCGGCAACTATATCTGATAAGCCTATCCGCACCTATATCTGAAATGCCTATCGGCACCTATTTTTGAAATGCCAATTTTTAAGTATATCTGAAATGCCTATCGGCACCTATATCTAAAATGCCTATCGGAACCTATTTTTGAAATGCCTATCGGAAACTACATCTGAAATGCCTATCAGCACCTATATTTGAAATGCTTATCGGCAACCATATCTGAAATGCCTATCGACACCTATATTTGAAATACCTATCGGCTTCTATATCTAAAATGCCTATCGGCACCTATTTTTAAAATGCCAATCGGTAAGTATATCTGAAATGCCTATCGGCGCCTATATCTAAAATGCCTATCGGAACCTATTTTTGAAATGCCTATCGGAAACTATATCTGAAATGACTATCAGCACCTATATTTGAAATGCCTATCGGCAACCATATCTGAAATGCATATCCACACCTATATTTGAAATACCTATCGTCTTCTATATCTAAAATGCCTATCGGCACCTATTTTTAAAATGCCAATCGGCAACTACATCTGGAATGCCTATCGGCTTATATATCTGAAATGCCTATCGGCACTTATTTTTAAAATGCCAATCGGCAACTATATCTGAAATGCCAATCGGCACCTATATCTGAAATGCCTATCGACACCTATTTTTAAAATGCTAATTGGCAACTATATCTGAAATGCCTGTCGGCATATATATCTGAAATGCCTATCGACACCTATTTTTAAAATGCCAATTGGCAACTATATCTGAAATGCCTATCGCCACCTATATCTGAAATGCCTATCGGTACCTATTTTTGAAATGCCTATCGGAAACTACATCTGAAATGATTATCAGCACTTATATTTGAAATGCCTATCGGCAACCATATCTGGAATGCCTATCGGCACCTATATTTGAAATGCCTATCGGCTTCTATATCTGAAATGCCTATCGGCACCTATTTTTAAAATACCAATCGGCAACTATATCTGAAATGCCTATCGGCACCTATATCTGAAATGCCTATCGGCACCTATTTTAGAAATACCTATCGGAAACTCCATCTGAAATGCCTATCAGCACCTATATTTGAAATGCCTATCGGCAACCATATCTGAAATGCCTATCGGCACCTATATTTGAAATGCCTATCGGCTTCTATATCTGAAATGCCTATCGACACCTATTTTTAAAATGCCAATCGGCAGCTATATCTGAAATGCCTATCGGCACCTATATCTGAAATGCCTATCGGCACCTATTTTTGAAATGCCTATCGGAAACTACATCTGAAATGCCTATCAGCACCTTTATTTGAAATGCTTATCGGCAACCATATCTGAAATAGCTATCGACACCTATATTTGAAATCCCTATAGGCTTCTATATCTGAAATGCCTATCGGCACCTATTTTTAAAATGCCAATCGGCAACTATATCTGAAATGCCAATCGGCACCTATATCTGAAATGCCTATCGGCACCTATTTTTGAAATGCCTATCGGAAACTACATCTGAAATGCCTATCAGCACCTATATTTGAAATGCCTATCGGCAACCATATCTGGAATGCCTATCGGCGCCTATATTTGAAATGCCTATCGGCTTCTATATCTAAAATGCCTATCAGCACCTATTTTTAAAATGCCAATCGGCAACTATATCTGAAGTGCCTGTCGGCACCTATATCTCAAATGCCTATCGGCACCTATTTTTGAAATGCCTATCGAAAACTACATCTGAAATGCCTATCAGCATTTATATTTGAAATGCCCATCGGCAACCACATCAGAAATGCCTATCGGCACCTATATCTGAAATGCCCTACGGCATTTATATCTGAAATGCCGATCGACACCTATATTTTAAATGCCTATCGGCACCTATATTTTAAATGCCTATCGGCAACTATATCTGATATGCCTATCGGCACCTATATCTGAAATGCCTATCGGCACCTATTTTTGAAACGCCTATCGGAAACTACATCTGAAATGCCTATCGGCACCTATTTTTAAAATGCCAATCGGAAAGTATATCTGAAATGCCTATCGGCACCTATAATTGAAATGCCTATCGGAACCTATTTTTGAAATGCCTATCGGAAACAACATCTGAAATGACTATCACTACCTATATTTGAAATGCCTATCGGTACCTATTTTTGAAATGCCTATCGGAAACTACATCTGAAATGATTATCAGCACTTATATTTGAAATGCCTATCGGCAACCATATCTGGAATGCCTATCGGCACCTATATTTGAAATGCCTATCGGCTTCTATATCTGAAATGCCTATCGGCACCTATTTTTAAAATACCAATCGGCAACTATATCTGAAATGCCTATCGGCACCTATATCTGAAATGCCTATCGGCACCTATTTTTGAAATACCTATCGGAAACTCCATCTGAAATGCCTATCAGCACCTATATTTGAAATGCCTATCGGCAACCATATCTGAAATGCCTATCGGCTTCTATATCTGAAATGCCTATCGACACCTATTTTTAAAATGCCAATCAGCAGCTATATCTGAAATGCCTATCGGCACCTATATCTGAAATGCCCATCGGCACCTATTTTTGAAATGCCTATCGGAAACTACATCTGAAATGCCTATCAGCACCTTTATTTGAAATGCTTATCGGCAACCATATCTGAAATAGCTATCGACACCTATATTTGAAATCCCTATAGGCTTCTATATCTGAAATGCCTATCGGCACCTATTTTTAAAATGCCAATCGGCAACTATATCTGAAGTGCCTATCGGCACCTATATCTCAAATGCCTATCGGCACCTATTTTTGAAATGCCTATCGAAAACTACATCTGAAATGCCTATCAGCATTTATATTTGAAATGCCCATCGGCAACCACATCAGAAATGCCTATCGGCACCTATATCTGAAATGCCCTACGGCATTTATATCTGAAATGCCGATCGACACCTATATTTTAAATGCCTATTGGCACCTATATTTTAAATGCCTATCGGCAACTATATCTGATATGCCTATCGGCACCTATATCTGAAATGCCTATCGGCACCTATTTTTGAAACGCCTATCGGAAACTACATCTGAAATGCCTATCGGCACCTATTTTTAAAATGCCAATCGGAAAGTATATCTGAAATGCCTATCGGCACCTATAATTGAAATGCCTATCGGAACCTATTTTTGAAATGCCTATCGGAAACAACATCTGAAATGACTATCAGCACCTATATTTGAAATGCCTATCGGCAACCATATCTGAAATGCCTATCCAGACCTGTATTTGAAATACCTATCGGCTTCTATATCTAAAATGCCTATCAGCACCTATTTTTAAAATGCCAATCGGCAACTATATCTGAAATGCCTATCGGCACCTATATCTGAAATGCCTATCGGCACCAACTTTTGAAATGCCTATCGGAAACTCCATCTGAAATGCTTATCAGCACCTATTTTTGAAATGCCTATCGGACACCATATCTGGAATGCCTATCGGCACCTATATTTGAAATGCCTATCGGGTTCTATATCTGAAATGCCTATCGACACCTATTTATAAAATGCCAATTGGCAACTATATCTGAAATGCCTATCGGCACCTATATCTGAAATGCCTATCGGTACCTATTTTTGAAATGCCTATCGGAAACTACATCTGAAATGATTATCAGCACTTATATTTGAAATGCCTATCGGCAACCATATCTGGAATGCCTGTCGGCACCTATATTTGAAATGCCTATCGGCTTCTATATCTGAAATGCCTATCGGCACCTATTTTTAAGATACCAATCGGCAACTATATCTGAAATGCCTATCGGCACCTATATCCGAAATGCCTATCGGCATCAATTTTTGAAATGCCTATCGGAAACTACATCTTAAATGCCTATCAGCACCTATATTTGAAATGCCTATCGGCAACTATATCTGCAATGCCTATCGGCACCTATATTTGAAATGTCTATCGGCTTCTATATCTGAAATGCCTATTGGCACCGATTTTTTAAATGCCAATTGGCAACTATATCTGAAATGACTATCGGCACCTATATCTGAAATGCCTATCGGCACCTATTTTTGAAATGCCTATCGAAAACTACATCTGAAATGCTATCAGCACCTATATTTGAAATGCCTATCGGAAACTACATATGAAATGCCTATCAGCACCTATATTTGAAATGCCTATCGGCAACCATATCTGGAATGCCTATCGGCACCTATATTTGAAATGCCTATCGGCACTTATATCTGAAATGCCTATCGGCACCTATTTTTGAAATGCCTATCGGAAACCACATCTGAAATGCATATCAGCACCTATATTTGAAGTGCCTATCAACAACCATATCTGAAATGCCTATCGACACCTATATTTGAAATACCTATCGGCTTCTATATCTGAAATGCCTATCGGTACCTATTTTTAAAATGCCAATCGGTAACTATATCTGAAATGCCTCTCGGCACCTATATCTGAAATGCCTATCGGCACCATTTTTTGAAATGCCTATCGGAAACTACATCCGGAATGCCTATCAGCACCTATATTTGAAATGCCTATCGGCAACCATATCTGGGATGCCTATCGGCAACTATATTTGAAATGCCTATCGGCTTCTATATCTGAAATGCCTATCGACACCAATTTTTGAAATGCCTATCGGAAACTACATCTGAAATGCCTATCAGCACCTATATTTGAAATGCCTATCGGCAACCATAACTGGAATGCTCATCGGCACCTATATTTGAAATGCCTATCGGCACCTATTTTTAAAATGCCAATCGGCAACTATATCTAAAATGCCTATCGCCACCTATATCTGAAATGCCTATCGGCACCTATTTTTGAAATGCCTATCGGAAACTACATCTGAAATGCCTATCAGCACCTATATTTGAAATGCCTATCGGCAATTATATCTGAAATGCCTATCGACACCTATATTTGAAATACCTATCGGCTTCTATATCTAAAATGCCTGTCGGCACCTGTTTTTAAAATGCCAATCGGCAACTATATCTGAAATGCCTATCGGCACCTATTTTTGAAATGCCTATCGAAAACTACATCTGAAATGCCTATCAGCACCTATATTTGAAATGCCTATCGGCAACCACATCACAAATGCCTATCGGCACCTATATCTGAAATGCCTTTCGGCACTTATATTTGAAATGCCTATCGGCACATATATTTTAATGCCTATCGGCAACTATATCTGATATGCCTATCGGCACCTATATCTGAAATGCCTATCGACACCTATTTTTGAAATGCCTATCGGAAACTACATCTAAAATGCCTATCGGCACCTATTTTTAAAATGCCAATCGGTAAGTACATCTGAAATGCCTATCGGAACCTATATCTGAAATGCCTATCGGAACCTATTTTTGAAATGCCTATCGGCTTCTATATCTGAAATGCCTATCGACACCAATTTTTGAAATACCTATCAGCACCTATATTTGAAATGCCTATCGGCAACCATATCTGGAATGCCTATCGGCACCTATATTTGAAATGCCTATCGGCTTCTATATCTGAAATGTCTATCGGCACCTATTTTTAAAATGCCAATCGGCAACTATATCTGAAATGCCTATCGGCACCTATATCTGAAATGCCTATCGGCACCTATTTTTGAAATGCCTATCGGAAACTACATCTGAAATGCCTATCAGCACCTATATTTGAAATGCCTATCGGCAACCATATCTGGAATGCCTATCAGCGCCTATATTAGAAATGCCTATCGGCTCCTATATCTGAAATACCTATCGGCGCCTAATTTTAAAATTCCAATCGGCAACTATATCTGAAGTGCCTATCGGCACCTATATCTGAAATGCCTATCGGCACCTATTTTTGAAATGCCAATCGAAAACTACTTCTGAAATGCCTATCAGCACCTATATTTGAAATGCCTATCGGCACATATATTTTAAAAGCCTATCGGCAACTATATCTGATATGCCTATCGGCACCTATATCTGAAATGCCTATCGGCACCTATTTTTGAAATGCCTATCGGAAACTACATCTAAAATGCCTATCGGCACCTATTTTTAAAATGCCAATCGGTAAGTATATCTGAAATGCCCATCGGCACCTATTTCTGAAATGCCTATCGGAACCTATTTTTGAAATGCCTATCGGAAACTACATCTGAAATGACTATCAGCACCTATATTTGAAATGCCTATCGGCAACCATATCTGAAATGCCTATCCACACCTATATTTGAAATACCTATCGGCTTCTATATCTGAAATGCCTATCGGCACCTATTTTTAAAATGCCAATCGGCAACTATATCTGAAATGCCTATCGGCACCTATACTTGAAATGCCTATCGGTACCTATTTTTGAAATGCCTATCGGAAACTATATTTGAAATGATTATCAGCGCTTATATTTGATATGCCTATCGGCAACCATATCTGGAATGCCTATCGGCAACTATATTTGAAATGCCTATCGGCTTCTATATCTGAAATGCCTATCAGCACCTATTTTTAAAATACCAATCGGCAACTATATCTGAAATGCCTATCGGCACCTATATTTGAAATGCCTATCGGCATATATTTTTGAAATGCCTTTCGGAAACTACATCTGAAATGCCTATCTGCTCCTATATTTGAAATGCCTATCGGCAACCATATCTAAAATGCCTATCGACACCTATATTTGAAATACCTATCGGCTTCTATATCTGAAATGCCTATCGGCACCTGTTTTTAAAATGCCAATCGGCAACTATATCTGAAATGCCTATCGGCACCTTTATCCGAAATGCCTATCGGCATCAATTTTTGAAATGCCTATCGGAAACTACATCTAAAATGCCTATCAGCACCTATATTCGAAATGCCTATCGGCAGCCATATCTGAAATGCCTATCGACACCTATATTTGAAATACCTATCGGCTTCTATATCTGAAATGCCTATCGGCACCTATTTTTAAAATGCAAATCGGTAACTATATCTGAAATGCCTATCGGCACCTATATCTGAAATGCCTATCGGCACCATTTTTTGAAATGTCTATCGGAAACTACATCCGGAATGCCTATCAGCACCTATATTTGAAATGCCTATCGGCAACCATATCTGGAATGCCTATCGGCACCTATATTTGAAATGCCTATCGGCTTCTATATCTGAAATGCCTATCGACACCTATTTTTAAAATGCCAATCGGCAACTATATCTGAAATGCCTATCGGCACCTATATCTGAAATGCCTATCGGCACCTATTTTTGAAATGCCTATCGGAAACTACATCTGAAATGCCTATCAGCACCTATATTTGAAATGCTTATCGGCAACCATATCTGAAATGCCTATCGACACCTATATTTGAAATCCCTATCTGCTTCTATATCTGAAATGCCTATCGGCACCTATTTTTAAAATGCCAATCGGCAACTATATCTGAAATGCCTATCGGCACCTATATCTGAAATGCCTATCGGCACCTATTTTTGAAATGCCTATCGGAAACTACATCTAAAATGCCTATCAGCACCCATATTTGAAATGCCTATCGGCAACCATATCTGGAATGCCTATCGGCGCCTATATTTGAAATGCCTATCGGCTTCTATATCTGAAATGCCTATCGGCACCTATATCTGAAATGCCTATCGGCACCTATTTTTGAAATGCCTATCGAAAACTACATCTGAAATGCCTATCAGCACCTATATTTGAAATGCCTATCGGCAACCACATCAGAAATGCCTATCGGCACCTATATCTGAAATGCCTTTCGGCATTTATATCTGAAATGCCGATCGACACCTATATTGGAAATGCCTATCGGCACTTTTATTTTAAATGCCTATCGGCAACTATATCTAATAAGCCTATCGGCACCTATATCTGAAATGCCTATTGGCACTTTTTTTTGAAATGCCAATCTTTAAGTATATCTGAAATGCCTATCGGCACCTATATCTAAAATGTCTATCGGAACCTATTTTTGAAATGCCTATCGGAAACTACATCTGAAATGACTATCAGCACCTATATTTGAAATGCCTATCGGCAACCATATCTGAAATGCCTATCCACACCTATATTTGAAATGCCTTTCGGCATTTATATCTGAAATGCCTATCGGCACCTATATCTGAAATGCCTATCGGCATATATTTTTGAAGTGCCTTTCGGAAACTACATCTGAAATGCCTATCTGCTCGTATATTTGAAATGCCTATCGGCAACCATATCTGAAATGCCTATCGACACCTATATTTGAAATACCTATCGGCTTCTATATCTGAAAAGCCTATCGGCACCTGTTTTTAAAATGCCAATCGGCAACTATATCTGAAATGCCTATCGGCACCTATATCCGAAATGCCTATCGGCATCAATTTTTGAAATGCCTATCGGAAACTACATCTAAAATGCCTATCAGCACCTATATTTGAAATGCCTATCGGCAACTATATCTGCAATGCCTATCGGCACCTATATTTGAAATGCCTATCGGCTTCTATATCTGAAATGCCTATCGGCACCTATTTTTTAAATGCCAATTAGCAACTATATCTGAAATGACTATCGGCATCTATATCTGAAATGCCTATCGGCACCTATATTTGAAATCCCTATCGGCATATATTTTTGAAATGCCTTTCGGAAACTACATCTGAAATGCCTATCTGCTCCTATATTTGAAATGCCTATCGGCAACCATATCTGAAATGCCTATCGACACCTATATTTGAAATACCTATCGGCTTCTAATTCTGAAATGCCTATCGGCACCTGTTTTTAAAATGCCAATCGGCAACTATATCTGAAATGCCTATCGGCACCTATATCCGAAATGCCTATCGGCATCAATTTTTGAAATGCCTATCGGACACTACATCTAAAATGCCTATCAGCACCTATATTTGAAATGCCTATCGGCAACAATATCTGGAATGCCTATCGGCACCTATATTTGAAATGCCTATCGGCTTCTATATCTGAAATGCCTATCGGCACCTATTTTTAAAATGCCAATCGGCAACTATATCTGAAATGCCTATCGGCACCTATATCTGAAATGCCTATCGGCACATATTTTTGAAATGCCTATCGGAAACTACATCTGAAATGCCTATCAGCAGCTATATTTGAAATGCCTATCGGCAACCATATCTGAAATGCCTATCGACACCTATATTTGAAATATCTATCGGCTTCTATATCTGAAATGCCTATCGGCACCTATTTTTAAAATGCCAATCGGTAACTATATCTGAAATGCCTATCGGCACCTATATCTGACATGCCTATCGGCACCATTTTTTGAAATGTCTATCGGAAACTACATCCGGAATGCCTATCAGCACCTATATTTGAAATGCCTATCGGCAACCATATCTGGAATGCCTATCGGCACCTATATTTGAAATGCCTATCGGCTTCTATATCTGAAATGCCTATCGACACCTATTTTTAAAATGCCAATTGGCAACTATATCTGAAATGCCTATCGGCACCTATATCTGAAATGCCTATCGGCACCTATTTTTGAAATGCCTATCGGAAACTACATCTGAAATGCCTCTCAGCACCTATATTTGAAATGCTTATCGGCAACCATATCTGAAATGCCTATCGACACCTATATTTGAAATCCCTATCTGCTTCTATATCTGAAATGCCTATCGGCACCTATTTTTAAAATGCCAATCGGCAACTATATCTGAAATGCCTATCGGCACCTATATCTGATATGCCTATCGGCACCTATTTTTGAAATGCCTATCGGAAACTACATCTAAAATGCCTATCAGCACCTATATTTGAAATGCCTATCGGCAACCATATCTGGAATGCCTATCGGCGCCTATATTTAAAATGCCTATCGGCTTCTATATCTGAAATGCCTATCGGCACCTATATCTGAAATGCCTATCGGCACCTATTTTTGAAATGCCTATCGAAAACTACATCTGAAATGCCTATCAGCACCTATATTTGAAATGCCTATCGGCAACCACATCAGAAATGCCTATCGGCACCTATATCTGAAATGCCTTTCGGCATTTATATCTGAAATGCCGATCGACACCTATATTTGAAATGCCTATCGGCACTTTTATTTTAAATGCCTATCGGCAACTATATCTGATAAGCCTATCGGCACCTATATCTGAAATGCCTATTGGCACTTTTTTTTGAAATGCCAATCTTTAAGTATATCTGAAATGCCTATCGGCACCTATATCTAAAATGTCTATCGGAACCTATTTTTGAAATGCCTATCGGAAACTACATCTGAAATGACTATCAGCACCTATATTTGAAATGCCTATCGGCAACCATATCTGAAATGCCTATCCACACCTATATTTGAAATGCCTTTCGGCATTTATATCTGAAATGCCTATCGGCACCTATATCTGAAATGCCTATCGGCATATATTTTTGAAGTGCCTTTCGGAAACTACATCTGAAATGCCTATCTGCTCCTATATTTGAAATGCCTATCGGCAACCAGATCTGAAATGCCTATCGACACCTATATTTGAAATACCTATCGGCTTCTATATCTGAAATGCCTATCGGCACCTGTTTTTAAAATGCCAATCGGCAACTATATCTGAAATGCCTATCGGCACCTATATCCGAAATGCCTATCGGCATCAATTTTTGAAATGCCTATCGGAAAATACATCTAAAATGCCTATCAGCACCTATATTTGAAATGCCTATCGGCTTCTATATCTGAAATGCCTATCGGCACCTATTTTTTAAATGCCAATTGGCAACTATATCTGAAATGACTATCGGCACCTATATCTGAAATGCCTATCGGCACCTATTTTTGAAATGCCTATCGAAAACTACATCTGAAATGCCTATCAGCACCTATATTTGAAATGCCTATCGGAAACTACATCTGAAATGCCTATCAGCACCTATATTTGAAATGCCTATCAGCAACCATATCTGGAATGCCTATCGGCACCTATATTTGAAATATATATCGGCTTCTATATCTGAAATGCCTATCGGCACCTATTTTTAAAATGCCAATCGGCAACTATATCTGAAATGCCTATCGGCACCTATATCTGAAATGCCTATCGGCACCTATTTTTGAAATGCCTATCGGAAACTACATCTGAAATGCCTATCAGCACCTATATTTGAAATGCCTATCGGCAACCATATCTTAAATGCCTATCGACACCTATATTTGAAATACCTATCGGCTTCTATATTAGAAATGCCTATCGGTACCTATTTTTAAAAGGCCAATCGGTAACTATATCTGAAATGCCTATCGGCACCTATATCTGAAATGCCTATCGGCACCATTTTTTGAAATGCCTATCGGAAACTACATCCGGAATGCCTATCAGCACCTATATTTGAAATGCCTATCGGCAACCATATCTGGAATGCCTATCGGCACCTATATTTGAAATGCCTATCGGAAACTACATCTGAAATGCCTATCAGCACCTATATTTGAAATGCCTATCGGCAACCATATCTGGAATGCTCATCGGCACCTATATTTGAAATGCCTATCGGCTTATATATCTAAAATGCCTATCGGCACCTATTTTTAGAATGCCAATCGGCAACTATATCTGAAATGCCTATCGGCACCTATATCTGAAATGCCTATCGGCACCTATTTTTGAAATGCCTATCGGAAACTACATCTGAAATGCCTATCAGCACCTATATTTGAAATGTTTATCGGCAACCATATCTGAAATGCCTATCGACACCTATATTTAAAATCCCTATCGGCTTCTATATCTGAAATGCCTATCGGCACCTATTTTTAAAATGCCAATCGGCAACTATATCTGAAATGCCTATCGGCACCTATATCTGAAATGCCTATCAGCACCTATATTTGAAATGCCTATCGGCAACCATATCTGGAATGCTCATCGGCACCTATATTTGAAATGCCTATCGGCTTATATATCTGAAATGCCTATCGGCAACTATTTTTAAAATGCCAATCGGCAACTATATCTGAAATGCCTATCGGCACCTATATCTGAAATGCCTATCGGCACCTATTTTCGAAATGCCTATCGGAAACTACATCTGAAATGCCTATCAGCACCTATGTTTGAAATGCCTATCGGCAATCATATCTGAAATGCCTATCGACACCTATATTTGAAATACCAATCCGCTTCTATATCTGAAATGCCTATCGGCACATATTTTTAAAATGCCAATCGGCAACTATATCTGAAATGCCTATCGGCACCTATATCTGAAATGCCTATCGGCACCAATTTTTGAAATGCCTATCGGAAACTACATCTGAAATGCCTATCAGCACCTATATTTGAAATGCCTATCGGCAACCATATCTGGAATGCCTATCGGCACCTATATTTGAAATACCTATCAGCTTCTATATCTGAAATGCCTATCGGCACCTATTTTTAAAATGCCAATCGGCAACTATATTTGAAATGCCTATCGGCAGCTATATCTGGAATGCCTATCGGCGCCTATATTTGAAATGCCTATCGGCTTCTATATCTGAAATACCTATCGGCGCCTATTTTTATAATGCCAATCGGCAACTATATCTGAAGTGCCTATCGGCACCTATATCTGCAATGCCTATCGGCACCTATTTTTGAAATGCCTATCGAAAACTACATCTGAAATGCCTATCAGCACCTATATTTGAAATGCCTATCGGCAACCACATCAGAAATGCCTATCGGCACCTATATCTGAAATGCCTTTCGGCATTTATATCTGAAATGCCGGTCGACACCTATATTTGAAATGCCTATCGGCACATATATTTTAAATGCCTATCGGCAACTATATCTGATATGCCTATCGGCACCTATATCTGAAATGCCTATCGGCACCTATTTTTGAAATGCCTATTTGAAACTACATCTAAAATTCCTATCGGCACCTATTTTTAAAATGCCAATCGGTAAGTATATCTAAAATGCCGATCGGCACCTATATCTGAAATGCCTATCGGTACCTATTTTTGAAATGCCTATCAGAAACTACATCTGAAATGCCTATCAGCACCTATATTTGAAATGCCTATCGGCTTATATATCTGAAATGCCTATCGGCACCTATTTTTAAAATGCCAATCGGCAACTATATCTGAAATGCCTATCGGCACCTATATCTGAAATGCCTATCGGCACCTATTTTTGAAATGCCTATCGGAAACTACATCTGAAATGCCTATCAGCACCTATATTTGAAATGCCTATCGGCAATCATATCTGAAATGCCTATCGACACCTATATTTGAAATACCTATCGGCTTCTATATCTGAAATGCCTATCGGCACCTATTTTTAAAATGCCAATCGGCAACTATATCTGAAATGCCTATCGGCACCTATATCTGAAATGCCTATCGGCACCAATTATTGAAATGCCTATCGGAAACTACATCTGAAATACCTATCAGCACCTATATTTGAAATGCCTATCGGCAACCATATCTGGAATGCCTATCGGCACCTATATTTGAAATGCCTATCGGCTTCTATATCTGAAATGCCTATCGGCACCTATTTTTAAAATGCGAATCGGCAACTATATCTGAAATGCCTATCGGCACCTATATCTGAAATGCCTATCGGCACCTATTTTTGAAATGCCTATCGGAAACTACATCTGAAATGCCTATCAGCACCTATATTTGAAATGCCTATCGGCAACAATATCTGGAATGCCTATCAGCGCCTATATTAGAAATGCCTATCGGCTTCTATATTTGAAATACCTATCGGCGCCTAATTTTAAAATTCCAATCGGCAACTATATCTGAAGTGCCTATCGGCACCTATATCTGAAATGCCTATCGGCACCTATTTTTGAAATGCCTATCAAATACTACATCTAAAATGCCTATCAGCACCTATATTTGAAATGCCTATCGGCAACCACATCAGAAATGCCTATCGGCACCTATATCTGAAATGCCTTTCGGCATTTATATCTGAAATGCCGGTCGACACCTATATTTGAAATGCCTATCGGCACATATATTTTAAAAGCCTATCGGCAACTATATCTGATATGCCTATCGGCACCTATATCTGAAATGCCTATCGGCACCTATTTTTGAAATGCCTATCGGAAACTACATCTAAAATGCCTATCGGCACCTATTTTTAAAATGCCAATCGGTAAGTATATCTGAAATGCCTATCGGCACCTATTTCTGAAATGCCTATCGGAACCTATTTTTGAAATGCCTATCGGAAACTACATCTGAAATGACTATCAGCACCTATATTTGAAATGCCTATCGGCAACCATATCTGAAATGCCTATCCACACCTATATTTGAAATACCTATCGGCTTCTATATCTGAAATGCCTATCGGCACCTATTTTTAAAATGCCAATCGGCAACCATATCTGGAATGCCTATCGGCAACTATATTTGAAATGCCTATCGGCTTCTATATCTGAAATGCCTATCGGCACCTATTTTTAAAATACCAATCGGCAACTATATCTGAAATGCCTATCGGCACCTATATTTGAAATGCCTATCGGCATATATTTTTGAAATGCCTTTCGGAAACTACATCTGAAATGCCTATCTGCTCCTATATTTGAAATGCCTATCGGCAACCATATCTGAAATGCCTATCGACACCTATATTTGAAATACCTATCGGCTTCTATATCTGAAATGCCTATCGGCACCTGTTTTTAAAATGCCAATCGGCAACTATATCTGAAATGCCTATCGGCACCTATATCCGAAATGCCTATCGGCATCAATTTTTGAAATGCCTATTGGAAACTACATCTAAAATGCCTATCAGCACCTATATTTGAAATGCCTATCGGCAACAATATCTGGAATGCCTATCGGCACCTATATTTGAAATGCCTATCGGCTTCTATATCTGAAATGCCTATCGGCACCTATTTTTATAATGCCAATCGGCAACTATATCTGAAATGCCTATCGGCACCTATATCTGAAATGCCTATCGGCACATATTTTTAAAATGCCTATCGGAAACTACATCTGAAATGCCTATCAGCACCTATATTTGAAATGCCTATCGGCAACCATATCTGAAATGCCTATCGACACCTATATTTGAAATACCTATCGGCTTCTATATCTGAAATGCCTATCGGCACCTATTTTTAAAATGCCAATCGGTAACTATATCTGAAATGCCTATCGGCAACTATATCTGAAATGCCTATCGGCACCATTTTTTGAAATGTCTATCGGAAACTACATCCGGAATGCCTATCAGCACCTATATTTGAAATGCCTATCGGCAACCATATCTGGAATGCCTATCGGCACCTATATTTGAAATGCCTATCGGCTTCTATATCTGAAATGCCTATCGACACCTATTTTTAAAATGCTAATCGGCAACTATATCTGTGATGCCTATCGGCACCTATATCTGAAATGCCTATCGGCACCTATTTTTGAAATGCCTATCGGAAACTACATCTGAAATGCCTATCAGCACCTATATTTGAAATGCTTATCGGCAACCATATCTGAAATGCCTATCGGCACCTATATTTGAAATCCCTATCTGCTTCTATAACTGAAATGCCTATCGGCACCTATTTTTAAAATTCCAATCGGCAACTATATCTGAAATGCCTATCGGAAACTACATCTGAAATGCCTATCAGCACCTATATTTGAAATGCTTATCGGCAACCATATCTGAAATGCCTATCGACACCTATATTTGAAATCCCTATCTGCTTCTAGATCTGAAATGCCTATCGGCACCTATTTTTAAAATGCCAATCGGCAACTATATCTGAAATGCCTATCGGCACCTATATCTGAAATGTCTATCGGCACCTATTTTTGAAATGCCTATCGAAAACTACATCTGAAATGCCTATCAGCACCTATATTTGAAATGCCTATCGGCAACCACATCAGGAATGCCTATCGGCACCTATATCTGAAATGCCTTTCGGCATTTATATCTGAAATGCCGATCGACACCTATATTTGAAATGCCTATCGGCACTTTTATTTTAAATGCCTATCGGCAACTATATCTGATAAGCCTATCGGCACCTATATCTGAAATGCCTATTGGCACTTTTTTTTGAAATGCCAATCTTTAAGTATATCTGAAATGCCTATCGGCACCTATATCTAAAATGTCTATCGGAACCTATTTTTGAAATGCCTATCGGAAACTACATCTGAAATGCCTATCAGCACCTATATTTGAAATGCCTATCGGCAACTATATCTGCAATGCCTATCGGCATCTATATTTGAAATGCCTATCGGCTTCTATATCTGAAATGCCTATCGGCACCTATTTTTTAACTGCCAATTGGCAACTATATCTGAAATGACTATCGGCACCTATATCTGAAATGCCTATCGGCACCTATTTTTGAAATGCCTATCGAAAACTACATCTGAAATGCCTATCAGCACCTATATTTGAAATGCCTATCGGAAACTACATCTGAAATGCCTATCAGCACCTATATTTGAAATGCCTATCGGCAACCATATCTGGAATGCCTATCGGCACCTATATTTGAAATGCCTATCGGCTTCTATATCTGAAATGCCTATCGGCACTAATTTTTAAAATGCCAATCGGCAACTATATCTGAAATGCCTATCGGCACCTATATCTGAAATGCCTATCGGCACCTATTTTTGAAATGTCTATCGGAAACTACATCTGAAATGCCTATCAGCACCTATATTTGAAATGCCTATCGGCAACCATATCTGAAATGCCTATCGACACCTATATTTGAAATACCTATCGGCTTCTATATTAGAAATGCCTATCGGTACCTATTTTTAAAATGTTAATCGGTAACTATATCTGAAATGCCTATCGGCACCTATATCTGAAATGCCTATCGGCACCATTTTTTGAAATGCCTATCGGAAACTACATCCGGAATGCCTATCAGCACCTATATTTGAAATGCCTATCGGCAACCATATCTGGAATGCTCATCGGCACCTATATTTGAAATGCCTATCGGCTTATATATCTGAAATGCCTATCGGCACCTATTTTTAAAATGCCAATCGGCAACTATATCTGAAATGCCTATCGGCACCTATATCTGAAATGCCTATCGGCACCTATTTTTGAAATGCCTATCGGAAACTACAACTTAAATGCCTATCAGCACCTATATTTGAAATGTTTATCGGCAACCATATCTGAAATGCCTATCGACACCTATATTTAAAATCCCTATCGGCTTCTATATCTGAAATGCCTATCGGCACCTATTTTTAAAATGCCAATCGGCAACTATATCTGAAATGCCTATCGGCACCTATATCTGAAATGCCTATCAGCACCAATTTTTGAAATGCCTATCGGAAACTACATCTGAAATGCCTATCAGCACCTATATTTGAAATGCCTATCGGCAACCATATCTGGAATGCTCATCGGCACCTATATTTGAAATGCCTATCGGCTTATATATCTGAAATGCCTATCGGCACCTATTTTTAAAATGCCAATCGGCAACTATATCTGAAATGCCTATCGACACCTATATTTGAAATACCTATCGGCTTCTATATCTGAAATGCCTATCGGCACATATTTTTAAAATGCCAATCGGCAACTATATCTGAAATGCCTATCGACACCTATATCTGAAATGCCTATCGGCACCAATTTTTGAAATGCCTATCGGAAACTACATCTGAAATGCCTATCAGCACCTATATTTGAAATGCCTATCGGCAACCATATCTGGAATGCCTATCGGCACCTATATTTGAAATGCCTATCGGCTTCTATATCTGAAATGCCTATCGGCACCTATTTTTAAAATGCCAATCAGCAACTATATTTGAAATGCCTATCGGCACCTATATCTGAAATGCCTATCGGCACCTATTTTTGAAATGCCTATCGGAAACTACATCTGAAATGCCTATCAGCACCTATATTTGAAATGCCTATCGGCAACTATATCTGGAATCCCTATCGGCGCCTATATTTGAAATGCCTTTCGGCTTCTATATCTGAAATACCTATCGGCGCCTATTTTTAAAATGCCAATCGGCAACTATATCTGAAGTGCCTATCGTCACCTATTTCTGAAATGCCTATCGGCACCTATTTTTGAAATGCCTATCGAAAACTACATCTGAAATGCTTATCAGCACCTATATTTATAATGCCTATCGGCAACCACATCAGAAATGCCTATCGGCACCTATATCTGAAATGCCTTTCGGCATTTATATCTGAAATGCCGGTCGACACCTATATTTGAAATGCCTATCTGCACATATATTTTAAATGCCTATCGGCAACTATATCTGATATGCCTATCGGCACCTATATCTGAAATGCTTATCGGCACCTATTTTTGAAATGCCTATTGGAAACTACATCTAAAATGCCTATCGGCACCTATTTTTAAAATGCCAATCGGTAAGTATATCTAAAATGCCTATCGGCACCTATATCTGAAATGCCTATCGGAACCTATTTTTGAAATGCCTATCGGAAACTACATCTGAAATGACTATCAGCACCTATATTTGAAATGCCTATCGGCAACTATATCTGAAATACCTATCCACACCTATATTTGAAATACCTATCGGCTTCTATATCTGAAATGCCTATCGGCACCTATTTTTAAAATGCCAATTGGCAACTATATCTGAAATGCCTATCGGCACCTTTATCTGAAATGCCTATCGGTACCTATTTTTGAAATGCCTATCGGAAACTACATCTGAAATGATTATCAGCGCTTATATTTGATATGCCTATCGGCAACCATATCTGGAATGCCTATCGGCAACTATATTTGAAATGCCTATCGGCTTCTATATTTGAAATGCCTATCGGCACCTATTTTTATAATACCAATCGGCAACTATATCTGAAATGCCTATCTGCACCTATATCTGAAATGCCTATCGGCATATATTTTTGAAATGCCTTTCGGAAACTACATCTGAAATGCCTATCTGCTCCTATATTTGAAATGCCTATCGGCAACTATATCCGAAATGCCTATCGGCATCAATTTTTGAAATGCCTATCGGAAACTACATCTAAAATGCCTATCAGCACCTATATTTGAAATGCCTATCGGCAACCATATCTGGAATGCCTATCGGCACCTATATTTGAAATGCCTATCGGCTTCTATATCTGAAATGCCTATCGGCACCTATTTTGAAAATGCCAATCGGCAACTATATCTGAAATGCCTATCGGCATCTATATCTGAAATGCCTATCGGCACCTATTTTTAAAATGCCAATCGGTAACTATATCTGAAATGCCTATCGGCACCTATATCTGAAATGCCTATCGGCACCATTTTTTGAAATGTCTATCGGAAACTACATCCGGAATGCCTATCAGCACCTATATTTGAAATGCCTATCGGCAACCATATCTGGAATGCCTATCGGCACCTATATTTGAAATGCCTATCGGCTTCTATATCTGAAATGCCTATCGGCACCTATTTTTAAAATACCAATGGGCAACTATATCTGAAATGCCTATCGGCATATATTTTTGAAATGCCTTTCTGTTAGATTTTATTATTATTTCTTTATTAAAAAAAGAACCGTTGAAAATTTGATTAAAACAATTTGTATTAATATAATGTTTTATTATAATGCCAAGAACAAATGAAAAACAACATTTAAAAATGAACAATAAAAGATGTAAAAACTGACGCTAATAAAATAAGACTGACTCGTTTTTATTTCAACAAATTTTATATTATTTTATTTCAAAAGGAATGTAGAAAATTCTAGTCATGTACTTATTACATAATTAACAAAAATGATTTATAAAATTAAACTAAAACACTGCTTACACAGGTATTTGCCCTCAGCACCAACACTCCTCCTTAAGCAGTTTTTGACGAAGCTTTTCAAAAGGTCCTTTGCTCAAGGCTTTTGTAAAAATGTCCGCAATTTGTTCTTTCGTGTTTACGTAGACAAGATGAACCGACTTGCCCACATGCTGGTTTATAAATTTGCGGCGTATTTCGATGTGCTTTTTTCCTTTTGTCAACTTCCCTTCTTCTTCATTGTTGAGCATATGTATTGCCGCTTTATTGTCGATCAACAGATCCGTTGGTTCCGTCAGGTTTGCTATACCTAACTCTATGACCATGCGACGAATCCAGCAGACTTCTTGAATTCCGCAAACTGCAGCACGATACTCAGCTTCAGCCGACGAAATTGAAGTTATTGATTGTTTTTGAGCCATCCAAACAATTGGGCCTCCATGATCGATTAAAACTCCACTTGTTGAGATCATGTCCGATTCTACTCCACCGTAGTTGGCGTCCGTATATGCCGTTAGTTTTGTTTTACCGTCAAAAAATATTCCGAGATTTTCGGTTCCCTTCAGATACCGGAAAACACGCTCAATCATTTTCCAGTGACTGACATTTGGCCTGCTGACTTGACGACTTAAGAAATTTACTGTGAAGCTAATATCGGGTCTTGATATAGTCGACAAATACAGTAGACTTCCGACAATTTCACGATAAGGTTTATTCTTCAATTCTTTGTCGTTGATTTTCTTCTCAGTCAACATTCCAGGTTCAATGGGTGTCGCAACTGGGTACGCTTCTTCAAAACCGAATCGAGATAGTATCTTTCGAGTATATTTCTCTTGCGTAACAAGTATACCGTTTCTTTTTAGATGAATTTCCATTCCAAGATAAAACAATTTTCCTTGCTTCGGACTTTCAGATGTAATTTCGAATTTTCTCGCCAATTTAGACAGAACTTCTTGAATCTCGTGTTCATTATGACCGATTATGATTCCGTCGTCTACAAATACTCCCATGATTACAGACTTCACTTCGTTGAAAAAAATGCACGGATCATCGTCGGTGTTTTCGAACTTCAGATTTTTCAAATAGTTTGTAAATTTTTCGTTCCAAGCCTTTGGAGCTTGCTTGAGACCGTATAAGCTCTTTTTTAAGAGACATACTTTTCCGGAATTGTCATCGAAACCTTCCGGCTGGAACATGAAGATTTCCTCGGACAAATCTCCATTTAAAAATGCTGTCTTGATGTCAAATGTGTGAATATTCAGTCTTTCACTTGCAGCATAACTTAATAGCAACCGAATACTGGCATGTCTGGCAACAGGTGCGAACGTTTCGCTATAATCTATTCCAGGTTTCTGATCAAAACCACGAGCAACAATTCGAGCTTTTAAGCGACCATCGGATTTCTCGCGTAAGACCCATTTGCACGTCAATGGCTTGCGACCTTTTGGCAAATCAACTAACTTCCAAGTTTTCATGTAATTTAAGGAGTCGATTTCATCCTGCATTGCCTTTTTCCATCTGGGATCTTTTAAAGCATTTCCAACAGATATGTCCTCAACTTCACCAATCATAAGGTATTCATTGTATTTTGGGTGTGACTTAATGTTTTGACGATTTCGTAGATTATACTTCGACACGCTTCCACTCGCTTCTTGACTCGACTCTGACTGATCATCATTTTCGCTACTGTTACCGGACTCCTCCTGACTGCTTTCATCATTTGACTCTGACTCAGACGAACTATCGCTGTTTATCTCAGATTTGTTATCTTCAGTCAATTTACACTCAATTTCAGTATAGCCCATTTCCGGACCAATCTTCTCGTCAAACAAAACATTGCATGAAACTTCAACTTGACGCTGACCGGGGAAATAAATCCGATAACCATGTTCCTCGACATCATATCCGACGAAAAATCCTTGCTTGCTCTTCTTATCAAGTTTCTGACGTTGATGATCTGGTATCATCACATAACATTCGCATCCAAAACTTTTCAATGACTTTAGACTAACTCGACGACCAAACCATAATTCGGCTGGACTCTTTCCGGCAACACTGCTAGTACCGGTTTGATTTATGGTAAAAACTGAGTAATTCAGAGCTTCTGCCCATAAAAATTTTCCCAGATCTTTCACATAAATTTCAGCTCTAGCAGCTTCAACAATGGTACGCATTTCTCTTTCAATTCTTCCATTTTGTTCTGGCGTGTATGCAACTGACCTTTCGTGAAATATACCAAGCCGATCAAAGATATCTCGACTTCTGACATTTTTAATTTCCGTGCCGTTATCTGACTTCAGAATTTTTACTCTTCGGCCAAACTGATTTTCAACCAGATTTAGAAAAATATTTAACTTGTCAACTGCCTCTGATTTTTGTTTTAAAAAATAAACCGTACGAAAATGACTGAAGTCATCTTTGAACAATAAAAAATATTTTGCACCACCGAGCGACGTAGTATTCATTTCGCCAAGATCAACATGAATTTTATCAAGAGGAAATTTCGCGACGACATCATCTTTTGGATGAGAAATTCGGTGTTGCTTTCCATACACACAACCTTTGCAGACACAGTCTTTCCAATCATCAATATAGCGAATGTTGTTCTTCTTCAGAATATCTTTAACGTATCGAATATTCTGATGCGCCAATCTTTCATGCCAGAGTTTTAGAGAACTGACCGCTGGCAGACTGTACTGTTCCATTGGACGAAACATCATATAGAACAAACCTCCAAACCTTTCAGCTACCAAGACAGGTACATTATCTTCCAGGATAACAGACGATTTTGCCGTAGCTTGTTGCGTATATCCCTTATCAAGTACAGTTGTGACGGAAAATAAATTAAATGTGAGATCTGGTACAAACAAAACATTTCTCAGTATGATAGGATACCATTTCTTGCTGTCGTAGGCGTATAAATGAACATCACCGAATGCAACTCCTTTCAATTTTGTTGAGTCACCGATTTCCACGTGCATAGGTGCATTCAGAGAACGTAAATTTGTCAACCATTTCAAATTTCCAGTCAAGTGATGAGTTGCGCCACTATCTTTAATCCACAACTCATGGCTATCAGACAAACCTTCGAGCATCGCCGACGATAAAGCAACAGAGATAAATGATTTGACTCTGCTCTTGTCATCGCTTTTCTTTTTAGGACATTCATTTGCAAAGTGTCCCTTTTCTTGACAGTAGTTACAGTTATAATTTTTCTTGCAGTACTCAATGTATTCAGCACAGGGTTTGTTAGAACAATCAGACTTTCGATGTCCAACTTGATCACACTTGTAACATTTCATTCCTGACTGACCTTGCTGACCGGAACTCGACTGACCTGACTTTCGCTTAGACGTTCTTTGATTTTTGCTAGACCTGTTGAACTGAGCCTTTCCAACGAGTACATTTCCGACAATTGACGATTCACGATTTTGAAGTCTGATTTCTTCTTGTTGAAGACGATCACGCAAGTTTGCGAAAGTTTTATCAACTTCAGCGACAGATTCCCAAGCTGCATGAAAGTGGTCGAACTTCGCAGGTAAACAATTTAAAACACGTGACATTATCCAGCTGTCTTTTACATCTTCATCATTTGCTCTCAATTCTTGCGCTAGCCCATCTATTTGAAGACAATTTTCCACAGCTGATTTTGAATCATCATACTTATAACCAAAAAATTGCTGCTGTAACATTGCTGTAGATTTTTGACATTTCTTGCCATAAAGCGCTTCAAGTCTTTGAATCATTTGCACTGCTGACATACATGTTGTAATTTTCAAGGCAATATTTTCATCCACATTCAATCCAATAATTGTTTGAGCTTCTAGATCTTTCTTAATCCAATCAGAATAATTCGCAGCAGTTTCAAGCGGTTCAAGTGTCACACCAGTAGCTATATCAAATAGACCTTTCACACGCAATAGCAAATTTAGCTTGAATCTCCAGGATACATAATTTGATTTTCCATTTCCTTCCACAGACTCAATCAATTTCTCTAGATTCAATTTAGTATCCATTTCTTAATTTTCAGTTTTAAAATTTGAAGTACTCACTCAGACTGATTTAATTATATTAATACGACAGGTTCTTTTCTGCTGAGCACATAACCTGTTAGATTTTATTATTATTTCTTTATTAAAAAAAGAACCGTTGAAAATTTGATTAAAACAATTTGTATTAATATAATGTTTTATTATAATGCCAAGAACAAATGAAAAACAACATTTAAAAATGAACA
Organism: Venustoraphidia nigricollis; assembly: GCA_034508555.1. Classification (NCBI taxonomy): domain Eukaryota; kingdom Metazoa; phylum Arthropoda; class Insecta; order Raphidioptera; family Raphidiidae; genus Venustoraphidia; species Venustoraphidia nigricollis. Next base: position 23,763 of record JAVRKA010000695.1, on the reverse strand, counting down.
ATAAAAGATGTAAAAACTGACGCTAATAAAATAAGACTGACTCGTTTTTATTTCAACAAATTTTATATTATTTTATTTCAAAAGGAATGTAGAAAATTCTAGTCATGTACTTATTACATAATTAACAAAAATGATTTATAAAATTAAACTAAAACACTGCTTACACAGCTATTTGCCCTCAGCACCAACACTTTCAGAAACTACATCTGAAATGCCTATCTGCTCCTATATTTGAAATGCCTATCGGCAACCATATCTGAAATGCCTATCGACACCTATATTTGAAATACCTATCGGCTTCTATATCTGAAATGCCTATCGGCACCTGTTTTTAAAATGCCAATCGGCAACTATATCTAAAATGCCTATCGGCACCTATATCCGAAATGCCTATCGGCATCAATTTTTGAAATGCCTATCGGAATCTACATCTAAAATGCCTATCAGCACCTATATTTGAAATGCCTATCGGCAAATATATCTGCAATGCCTATCGGCACCTATATTTGAAATGCCTATCGGCTTCTATATCTGAAATGCCTATCGGCACCTATTTTTTAAATGCCAATTGGCAACTATATCTGAAATGACTATCGGCACCTATATCTGAAATGCCTATCGGCACCTATTTTTGAAATGCCTATCGAAAACTACATCTGAAATGCCTATCAGCACCTATATTTGAAATGCCTATCGGAAACTACATCTGAAATGCCTATCAGCACCTATATTTGAAATGCCTATCGGCAACCATATCTGGAATGCCTGTCGGCACCTATATTTGAAAAGCCTATCGGCTTCTATATCTGAAATGCCTATCGGCACCTATTTTTAAAATGCCAATCGGCAACTATATCTGAAATGCCTATCTGCACCTATATCCGAAATGCCCATCGTAACCTATTTTTGAAATGCTTATCGGAAACTACATCTGAAATGCCTATCAGCACCTATATTTGAAATGCCTATCGGCAACCATATCTGAAATGCCTATCGACACCTATATTTGAAATACCTATCGGCTTCTATATCTGAAATGCCTATCGGTACCTATTTTTAAAATGCCAATCGGTAACTATATCTGAAATGCCTATCGGCATCTATATCTGAAATGCCTATCGGCAACATTTTTTGAAATGCCTATCGGAAACTACATCCGGAATGCCTATCAGCACCTATATTTGAAATGCCTATCGGCAACCATATCTGGAATGCCTATCGGCACCTATATTTGAAATGCCTATCGGCTTCTATATCTGAAATGACTATCGACACCAATTTTTGAAATGCCTATCGGAAACTACATCTGAAATGCCTATCAGCACCTATATTTGAAATGCCTATCGGCAACCATATCTGGAATGCTCATCGGCACCTATATTTGAAATGCCTATCGGCTTATATATCTGAAATGCCTATCGGCACCTATTTTTAAAATGCCAATCGGCAACTATATCTGAAATGCCTATCGGCATCTATATCTGAAATGCCTATCGGCACCTATTTTTGAAATGCCTATCGGAAACTACATCTGAAATGCCTATCAGCACCTATATTTGAAATGCTTATCGGCAACCATATCTGAAATGCCTATCGACACCTATATTTAAAATCCCTATCGGCTTCTATATCTGAAATGCCTATCGGCACCTATTTTTAAAATGCCAATCAGCAACTATATCTGAAATGCCTAGCGGCACCTATATCTGAAATGCCTATCGGCACCAATTTTTGAAATGCCTATCGAAAACTACATCTGAAATGCCTATCAGCACCTATATTTGAAATGCCTATCGGCAACCATATCTGAAATGCTCATCGGCACCTATATTTGAAATGCCTATCGGCTTATATATCTGAAATGCCTATCGGCACCTATTTTTAAAATGCCAATCGGCAACTATATCTGAAATGCCTATCGGCACCTATATCCGAAATGCCTATCGGCACCTATTTTTGAAATGCCTATCGGAAACTACATCTAAAATGCCTATAGGCACCTATATTTGAAATGCCTATCGGCAACCTTATCTGGAATGCCTATCGGCACCTATATTTGAAATGCCTATCGGCTTCTATATCTGAAATGCCTATCGGCACCTATTCTTAAAATGCCAATCGGCAAATATATCTGAAATGCCTATCGGCACCTATATCTGAAATGCCTATCGGCACCTCTTTTTGAAATGCCTATCGGAAACTACATCTGAAATGCCTATCAGCACCTCTATTTGAAATGCCTATCGGCAACTATATCTGGAATGCCTATCGGCGCCTATATTTTAAATGCCTATCGGCTTCTATATCTGAAATACCTATCGGCACCTATTTTTAAAATGCCAATCGGCAACTATATCTGAAATGCCTATCGGCACCTATATCCGAAATGCCTATCGGCACCTATTTTTGAAATGCCTATCGGAAACTACATCTAAAATGCCTATAGGCACCTATATTTGAAATGCCTATCGGCAACCTTATCTGGAATGCCTATCGGCACCTATATTTGAAATGCCTATCGGCTTCTATATCTGAAATGCCTATCGGCACCTATTCTTAAAATGCCAATCGGCAAATATATCTGAAATGCCTATCGGCACCTATATCTGAAATGCCTATCGGCACCTATTTTTGAAATGCCTATCGAAAACTACATCTGAAATGCCTATCAGCACCTATATTTGAAATGCCTATCGGCAACCACATCAGAAATGCCTATCGGCACCTATATCTGAAATGCCTTTCGGCATTTATATCTGAAATGCCGATCGACACCTATATTTGAAATGCCTATCGGCACTTTTATTTTAAATGCCTATCGGCAACTATATCTGATATGCCTATCGGCACCTATATCTGAAATGCCTATCGGCACCTATTTTTGAAATGCCAATCTTTAAGTATATCTGAAATGCCTATCGGCACCTATATCTAAAATGCCTATCGGAACCTATTTTTGAAATGCCTATCGGAAACTACATCTGAAATGACTATCAGCACCTATATTTGAAATGCCTATCGGCAACCATATCTGAAATGCCTATCCACACCTATATTTGAAATACCTATCGGCTTCTATATCTAAAATGCTTATCGGCACCTATTTTTAAAATGCCAATCGGTAAGTATATCTGAAATGCCTATCGGCACCTATATCTAAAATGCCTATCGGAACCTATTTTTGAAATGCCTATCGGAAACTACATCTGAAATGACTATCAGCACCTATATTTGAAATGCCTATCGGCAACCATATCTGAAATGCCTATCCACACCTATATTTGAAATACTTATCGGCTTCTATATCTAATATGCCTATCGGCACCTATTTTTAAAATGCCAATCGGCAACTACATCTGAAATGCCTATCGGCTTATATATCTTAAATGCCTACGGGCACCTATTTTTAAAATGCCAATCGGCAACTATATCTGAAATGCCAATCGGCACCTATATCTGAAATGCCTATCGACACCTATTTTTAAAATGCCAATTGGCAACTATATCTGAAATGCCTATCGGCACCTATATGTGAAATGCCAATCGGTACCTATTTTTGAAATGCCTATCGGAAACTACATCTGAAATGATTATCAGCACTTATTTTTGAAATGCCTATCGGCAACCATATCTGGAATGCCTATCGGCACCTATATTTGAAATGCCTATCGGCTTCTATATCTGAAATGCCTATCGGCACCTATTTCTAAAATACCAATCGGCAACTATATCTGAAATGCCTATCGGCACCTATATCTAAAATGCCTATCGGCACCTATTTTAGAAATGCCTATCGGAAACTCCATCTGAAATGCCTATCAGCACCTATATTTGACATGCCTATCGGCAACCATATCTGGAATGCCTATCGGCACCTATATTTGAAATGCCTATCGGCAACCATATCTGGAATGCCTATCGGCACCTATATTTGAAATGCCTATCAGCTTCTATATCTGAAATGCCTATCGACACCTATTTTTAAAATGCCAATCGGCAACTACATCTGAAATGCCTATCGGCCCCTATATCTGAAATGCCTATCGGCACCTATTTTTGAAATGCCTATCAGAAACTACATCTGAAATGCCTATCAGCACCTTTATTTGAAATGCTTATCGGCAACCATATCTGAAATAGCTATCGACACCTATATTTGAAATCCCTATCGGCTTCTATATCTGAAATGCCTATCGGCACCTATTTTTAAAATGCCAATCGGCAACTATATCTGCAATGCCAATCGACACCTATATCTGAAATGTCTTTCGGCACCTATTTTTGAAATGCCTATCGGAAACTACATCTGAAATGCCTATCAGCACCTATATTTGAAATGCCTATCGGCAACCATATCTGGAATGCCTATCGGCGCCTATATTTGAAATGCCTATCGGCTTCTATATCTAAAATGCCTATCGGCACCTATTTTTAAAATGCCAATCGGCAACTATATCTGAAGTGCCTATCGGCACCTATATCTCAAATGCCTATCGGCACCTATTTTTTAAATGCCTATCGAAAACTACATCTGAAATGCCTATCAGCATTTATATTTGAAATGCCTATCGGCAACCACATCAGAAATGCCTATCGGCACCTATATCTGAAATGCCCTACGGCATTTATATCTGAAATGCCGATCGACACCTCTATTTTAAATGCCTATCGGCACCAATATTTTAAATGCCTATCGGCAACTATATCTGATAAGCCTATCGGCACCTATATCTGAAATGCCTATCGGCACCTATTTTTGAAATGCCTATCGGAAACTACATCTAAAATGCCTAATGGCACCTATTTCTAAAATGCCAATCGGAAAGTATATCTGAAATGCCTATCGGCACCTATAATTGAAATGCCTATCGGAACCTATTTTTGAAATGCCTATCGGAAACATCATCTGAAATGACTATCAGCACCTATATTTGAAATGCCTATCGGCAACCATATCTGAAATGCCTATCCACACCTGTATTTGAAATACCTATCGGCTTCTATATCTAAAATGCCTATCGGCACCTATTTTTAAAATGCCAATCGGCAACTATATCTGAAATGCCTATCGGCACCTATATCTAAAATGCCTATCGGCACCAACTTTTGAAATGCCTATCGGAAACATCATCTGAAATGACTATCAGCACCTATATTTGAAATGCCTATCGGCAACCATATCTGAAATGCCTATCCACACCTGTATTTGAAATACCTATCGGCTTCTATATCTAAAATGCCTATCGGCACCTATTTTTAAAATGCCAATCGGCAACTATATCTGAAATGCCTATCGGCACCTATATCTAAAATGCCTATCGGCACCAACTTTTGAAATGCCTATCGGAAACTCCATCTGAAATGCCTATCAGCACCTATATTTGAAATGCCTATCGGCAACCATATCTGGAATGCCTATCGGCACCTATATTTGAAATGCCAATCGGGTTTTATATCTGAAATGCCTATCGACACCTATTTTTAAAATGCCAATTGGCAACTATATCTGAAATACCTATCGGCACCTATATCTGAAATGCCTATCGGTACCTATTTTTGAAATGCCTATCGGAAACTACATCTGAAATGATTATCAGCACTTATATTTGAAATGCCTATCGGCAACCATATCTGAAATGCCTATCGGCACCTATATTTGAAATGCCTATCGGCTTCTATAACTGAAATGCCTATCGGCACCTATTTTTAAAATACCAATCGGCAACTATATCTGAAATGCCTATCGGCACCTATATCTGAAATGCCTATCGGCATATATTTTTGAAATGCCTTTCGGAAACTACATCTGAAATGCCTATCTGCTCCTATATTTGAAATGCCTATCGGCAACCATATCTGAAATGCCTATCGACACCTATATTTGAAATACCTATCGGTTTCTATATCTGAAATGCCTATCGGCACCTGTTTTTAAAATGCCAATCGGCAACTATATCTGAAATGCCTATCGGCACCTATATCCGAAATGCCTATAGTTATCAATTTTTGAAATGCCTATCGGAAACTACATCTAAAATGCCTATCAGCACCTATATTTGAAATGCCTATCGGCAACTATATCTGCAATGCCTATCGGCACCTATATTTGAAATGCCTATCGGCTTCTATATCTGAAATGCCTATCGGCACCTATTTTTAAAATGCCAATCGGCAACTATATCTGAAATGCCTATCGGCACCTATATCTGAAATGCCTATCGGCACCTATTTTTGAAATGCCTATCGGAAACTACATCTGAAATGCCTATCAGCACCTATATTTGAAATGCCTATCGGCAACCATATCTGGAATGCCTATCGGCACCTATATTTGAAATGCCTATCGGCTTCTATATCTGAAATGCCTATCGGCAACTATTTTTAAAATGCCAATCGGCAACTATATCTGAAATGCCTATCGGCACCTATATCTGAAATGCCTATCGGCACCTATTTTTGAAATGCCTATCGGAAACTACATCTGAAATGCCTATCAGCACCTATATTTGAAATGCCTATCGGCAACCATATCTGAAATGCCTATCGACACCTATATTTGAAATACCTATCGGCTTCTATATCTGAAATGCCTATCGGTACCTATTTTTAAAATGCCAATCGGTAACTATATCTGAAATGCCTATCGGCCCTATATCTGAAATGCCTATCGGCACCATTTTTTGAAATGCCTATCGGAAACTATATCCGGAATGCCTATCAGCACCTATATTTGAAATGCCTATCGGCAACCATATCTGGAATGCCCATCGGCACCTATATTTGAAATGCCTATCGGCTTCTATATCTGAAATGCCTATCGACACCAATTTTTGAAATGCCTATCGGAAACTACATCTGAAATGCCTATCAGCACCTATATTTGAAATGCCTATCGGCAACCATATCTGGAATGCTCATCGGCACCTATATTTGAAATGCCTATCGGCTTATATATCTGAAATGCCTATCGACACCTATTTTTAAAATGCCAATCGGCAACTATATCTGAAATGCCTAATGGCACCTATATCTGAAATGCCTATCGGCACCTATTTTTGAAATGCCTATCGGAAACTACATCTGAAATGCCTATCAGCACCTATATTTGAAATGCTTATCGGCAACCATATCTGAAATGCCTATTGACACCTATATTTAAAATCCCTATCGGCTTCTATATCTGAAATGCCTATCGGCACCTATTTTTAAAATGCCAATCGGCAACTATATCTGAAATGCCTATCGGCACCTATATCTGAAATGCCTATCGGCACCAATTTTTGAAATGCCTATCCGAAACTACATCTGAAATGCCTATCAGCACCTATATTTGAAATGCCTATCGGCAACCATATCTGGAATGCCTATCGGCACCTATATTTGAAATGCCTATCGGCTTCTATATCTGATATGCCTATCGGCACCTATTTTTAAAATGCCAATCGGCAACTATATCTGAAATGCCTATCGGCACCTATATCTGATATGCCTATCGCCACCTATTTTTGAAATGCCTATCGGAAACTACATCTGAAATGCCTATCAGCACCTATATTTGAAATGCCTATCGGCAACCATATCTGGAATGCCTATCGGCGCCTATATTTGAAATGCCTATCGGCTTCTATATCTGAAATACCTATCGGCGCCTATTTTTAAAATGCCAATCGGCAACTATATCTGAAGTGCCTATCGGCACCTATATCTGAAATGCCTATCGGCACCTATTTTTGAAATGCCTATCGAAAACTACATCTGAAATGCCTATCAGCACCTATATTTGAAATGCCTATCGGCAGCCACATCAGTATTGCCTATCGGCACCTATATCTGAAATGCCTTTCGGTATTTATATCTGAAATGCCGGTCTACACCTATATTTGAAATGCCTATCGGCACATATATTTTAAATGCCTATCGGCAACTATATCTGATATGCCTATCGGCACCTATATCTGAAATGCCTATCGGCACCTATTTTTGAAATGCCTATCGGAAACTACATCTAAAAAGCCTATCGGCACCTATTTTTAAAATGCCAATCGGTAAGTATATCTGAAATGCCTATCGGCACCTATATCTGAAATGCCTATCGGAACCTATTTTTGAAATGCCTATCGGAAACTACATCTGAAATGACTATCAGCACCTATATTTGAAATGCCTATCGGCAACCATATCTGAAATGCCTATCCACACCTATATTTGAAATACCTATCGGCTTCTATATCTGAAATGCCTATTGGCACCTATTTTTAAAATACCAATCGGCAACTATATCTGAAAAGCCTATCGGCACCTATATCTGAAATGCCTATCGGTACCTATTTTTGAAATGCCTATCGGAAACTACATCTGAAATGATTATCAGCGCTTATATTTGATATGCCTATCGGCAACCATATCTGGAATGCCTATCGGCAACTATATTTGAAATGCCCATCGGCTTCTATATCTGAAATGCCTATCGGCACCTATTTTTAAAATACCAATCGGCGACTATATCTGAAATGCCTATCGGCACCTATATCTGAAATGCCTATCGGCATATATTTTTAAAATGCCTTTCGGAAACTACATCTGAAATGCCTATCTGCTCCTATATTTGAAATGCCTATCGGCAACCATATCTGAAATGCCTATCGACACCTATATTTGAAATACCTATCGGCTTCTATATCTGAAATGCCTATCGGCACCTGTTTTTAAAATGCCAATCGGCAACTATATCTGAAATGCCTATCGGCACCTATATCCGAAATGCCTATCGGCATCAATTTTTGAAATGCCTATCGGAAACTACATCTAAAATGCCTATCAGCAACTTTATTTGAAATGCCTATCGGCAACCATATCTGGAATGCCTATCGGCACCTATATTTTAAATGCCTATCGGCTTCTATATCTGAAATGCCTATCGGCACCTATTTTTAAAATGCCAATCGGCAACTATATCTGAAATGCCTATCGGCACCTATATCTGAAATGCCTATCGGCACATATTTTTGAAATGCCTATCGGAAACTACATCTGAAATGCCTATCAGCACCTATATTTGAAATGCCTATCGGCAACCATATCTGAAATGCCTATCGACACCTATTTTTAAAATGCCAATCGGCAACTATATCTGAAATGCCTATCGGCACCTATATCTGAAATGCCTATCGGCACCTATTTTTGAAATGCCTATCGGAAACTACATCTGAAATGCCTATCGGCACCTATATCTGAAATGCCTATCGGCACCTATTTTTGAAATGCCTATCGGAAACTACATCTGAAATGCCTATCAGCACCTATATTTGAAATGCCTATCGGCAACCATATCTGGAATGCCTATCGGCGCCTATATCTGAAATGCCTATCGGCTTCTATATCTGAAATGCCTATCGGCACCTATTTTTAAAATGCCAATCGGCATTTATATCTGAAGTGCCTATCAGCACGTATATCTGAAATGCCTATCGGCACCTATTTTTGAAATGCCTATCTAAAACTACATCTGAAATGCCTATCAGCACCTATATTTGAAATGCCTATCGGCAACCACATCAGAAATGCCTATCGGCACCTATATATGAAATGCCTTTCGGCAGTTATATCTGAAATGTTGATCGACACCTATATTTGAAATGCCTATCGGCACTTTTATTTTAAATGCCTATCGGCAACTATATCTGATAAGCCTATCGGCACTTATATCTGAAATGCTTATCGGCACCTATTTTTGAAATGCCAATCTTTAAGTATATCTGAAATGCCTATCGGCACCTATATCTAAAATGCCTATTGGAACCTATTTTTGAATTGCCTATCGGAAACTACATCTGAAATGACTATCAGCACCTATATTTGAAATGCCTATCGGCAACAATATCTGAAATGCCTATCCACACCTATATTTGAAATACCTATCGGCTTCTATATCTAAAATGCCTATCGGCACCTATTTTTAAAATGCCAATCGGTAAGTATATCTGAAATGCCTATTGGCACCTATATCTAAAATGCCTATCGGAACCTATTTTTGAAATGCCTATCGGAAACTACATCTGAAATGACTATCAGCACCTATATTTGAAATGCCTATCGGCAACCATATCTGAAATGCCTATCCACACCTATATTTGAAATACCTATCGGCTTCTATATCTAAAATGCCTATTGGCACCTATTTTTAAAATGCCAATCGGCAACTACATCTGAAATGCCTATCGGCTTATATATCTGAAATGCCTATCGGCACTTATTTTTAAAATGCCAATCGGCAACTATATCTGAAATGCCAATCGGCACCTATATCTGAAATGCCTATCGGCACCTATTTTTTGAAATGCCTATCGGAAACTACATCTGAAATGCCTATCAGCACCTATATTTGAAATGCCTATCGGCAACCATATCTGAAATGCCTATCGACACCTATATTTGAAATCCCTATCGGCTTCTTTATCTGAAATGCCTATCGGCACCTATTTTTAAAATGCCAATCGGCAACTATATCTGAAATGCCAATCGGCACCTATATCTGAAATGCCTATCGACACCTATTTTTAAAATGCCAATAGGCAACTATATCTGAAATGCCTATCGGCACCTATATCTAAAATGCCTATCGGAACCAATTTTTGAAATGCCTATCGGAAACTACATCTGAAATGACTATCAGCACCTATATTTGAAATGCCTATCGGCAACCATATCTGTAATGCCTATCCACACCTATATTTGAAATACCTATCGGCTTCTACATCTAAAATGCCTATCGGCACCTATTTTTAAAATGCCAATCGGTAAGTATATCTGAAATGCCTAACGGCACCTATATCTAAAATGCCTATCGGAACCTATTTTTGAAATGCCTATCGGAAACTACGTCTGAAATGACTATCAGCACCTATATTTGAAATGCCTATCGGCAACCATATCTGAAATGCCTATCCACATCTATATTTGAAATACCTATCGGCTTCTATATCTAAAATGCCTATCGGCACCTATTTTTAAAATGCCAATCGGCAACTATATCTGAAATGCCAATCGGCACCTATATCTGAAATGCCTATCGACACCTATTTTTAAAATGCCAATTTGCAATTATATCTGAAATGCCTATCGGCACCTATATCTGAAATGCCTATCGACACCTATTTTTAAAATGCCAATTGGCAACTATATCTGAAATGCCTATCGGCACCTATATCTGAAATGCCTATCGGTACCTATTTTTGAAATGCCTATCGGAAACTACATCTGAAATGATTATCAGCACTTATATTTGAAATGCCTATCGGCAACCATATCTGGAATGCCTATCGGCACCTATATTTAAAATGCCTATCGGCAAACATATCTGGAATGCCTATCGGCACCTATATTTGAAATGCCTATCGGCTTCGATATCTGAAATGCCTATCGACACCTATTTTTAAAATGCCAATCGGCAACTATATCTGAAATGCCTATCGGCACCTATATCTGAAATGCCTATCGGCACCTATTTTTGAAATGCCTATCGGAAACTACATCTGAAATGCCTATCAGCACCTTTATTTGAAATGCTTATCGGCAACCATATCTGAAATAGCTATCGACACCTATATTTGAAATCCCTATCGGCTTCTATATCTGAAATGCCTATCGGCACCTATTTTTAAAATGCCAATCGGCAACTATATCTGAAATGCCAATCGGCACCTATATCTGAAATGCCTATCGGCACCTATTTTTGAAATGCCTATCGGAAACTACATCTGACATGCCTATTAGCACCTATATTTGAAATGCCTATCGGCAACCATATCTGGAATGCCTATCGGCGCCTATATTTGAAATGCCTATCGGCTTCTATATCTAAAATGCCTATCGGCACCTATTTTTAAAATGCCAATCGGCAACTATATCTGAAGTGCCTATCGGCACCTATATCTGAAATGCCTATCGGCACCTATTTTTGAAATGCCTATCGGAAACTACATCTGAAATGCCTATCAGCACCTATATTTGAAATGCCTATCGGCAACTATATCTGGAATGCCTATCGGCGCCTATATTTGAAATGCCTATCGGCTTCTATATCTGAAATGCCTATCGGCACCTATTTTTAAAATGCCAATCGGCATTTATATCTGAAGTGCCTATCGGCACCTATATCTGAAATGCCTATCGGCACCTATTTTTGAAATGCCTATCGAAAACTAATTCTGAAATGCCTATCAGCACCTATATTTGAAATGCCTATCGGCAACCACATCAGAAATGCCTATCGGCACCTAAATCTGAAATGCCTTTCGGCATTTATATCTGAAATGCCGATCGACACCTATATTTGAAATGCCTATCGGCACTTTTATTTTAAATGCCTATCGGCAACTATATCTGATATGCCTATCGGCGCCTATATCTGAAATGCCTATCGGCACCTATTTTTGAAATGACAATCTTTAAGTATATCTGAAATGCCTATCGACACCTATATCTCAAATGCCTATCGGCACCTATTTTTGAAATGCCTATCGGAAACTACATCTGAAATGACTATCAGCACCTATATTTGAAATGCCTATCGGCAACCATATCTGAAATGCCTATCCACACCTATATTTGAAATACTTATCGGCTTCTATATCTAAAATGCCTATCGGCACCTATTTTTAAAATGCCAATCGGCAACTACATCTGAAATGCCTATCGGCTTATATATCTGAAATGCCTACGGGCACCTATTTTTAAAATGCCAATCGGCAACTATATCTGAAATGCCAATCGGCACCTATATCTGAAATGCTTATCGACACCTATTTTTAAAATGCCAATTGGCAACTATATCTGAAATGCTTATCGGCACCTATATCTGAAATGCCTATCGACACCTATTTTTAAAATGCCAATTGGCAACTATATCTGAAATGCCTATCGGCACCTATATCTGAAATGCCTATCGGTACCTATTTTTGAAATGCCTATCGGAAACTACATCTGAAATGATTATCAGCACTTATATTTGAAATGCCTATCGGCAACCATATCTGGAATGCCTATCGGCACCTATATTTGAAATGCCTATCGGCTTCTATATCTGAAATGCCTATTGGCACCTATTTTTAAAATACCAATCGGCAACTATATCTGAAATGCCTATCGGCACCTATATCTAAAACGCCTATCGGCACCTATTTTTGAAATGCCTATCGGAAACTCCATCTGAAATGCCTATCAGCACCTATATTTGACATGCCTATCGGCAACCATATCTGGAATGCCTATCGGCACCTATATTTGAAATGCCTATCGGCAACCATATCTGGAATGCCTATCGGTACCTATATTTGAAATGCCTATCGGCTTCTATATCTGAAATGCCTATCGGCACCTATTTTTAAAATGCCAATCGGCAACTATATCTGAAATGCCAATCGGCACCTATATCTGAAATGCCTATCGGCACCTATTTTTGAAATGCCTATCGGAAACAACATCTGAAATGCCAATCAGCACCTATATTTGAAATGCCTATCGGCAACCATATCTGGAATGCCTATCGGCGCCTATATTTGAAATGCCTATCGGCTTCTATATCTAAAACGCCTATCGGCAACTATATCTGCAATGCCTATCGGCACCTATATTTGAAATGCCTATCGGCTTCTATATCTGAAATGCCTATCGGCACCTATTTTTGAAATGCCTATCGAAAACTACATCTGAAATGCATATCAGCATCTATATTTGAAATGCCTTTCGGAAACTACATCTGAAATGCCTATCAGCACCTATATTTGAAATGCCTATCGGCAACCATATCTGGAATGCCTATCGGCACCTATATTTGAAATGCCTATCGGATTCTATATCTGAAATGCCTATCGGCACCTATTTTTAAAATGCCAATCGGCAACTATATCTGAAATGCCTATCGGCACCTATATCTGAAATGCCTATCGGCACCTATTTTTGAAATGCCTATCGGAAACTACATCTGAAATGCCTATCAGCACCTATATTTGAAATGCCTATCGGCAACCATATCTGAAATGCCTATCGACACCTATATTTGAAATACCTATAGGCTTCTATATCTGAAATGCCTATCGGTACCTATTTTTAAAATGCCAATCGGTAACTATATCTGAAATGCCTATCGGCCCTATATCTGGAATGCCTATCGGCACCATTTTTTGAAATGCCTATCGGAAACTACATCCGGAATGCCTATCAGCACCTATATTTGAAATGCCTATCGGCAACCATATCTGGAATGCTCATCGGCACCTATATTTGAAATGCCTATCGGCTTATATATCTGAAATGCCTATCGGCACCTATTTTTAAAATGCCAATCGGCAACTATATCTGAAATGCCTATCGGCACCTATATCTGAAATGCCTATCGGCACCTATTTTTGAAATGCCTATCGGAAACTACATCTGAAATGCCTATCAGCACCTATATTTGAAATGCTTATCGGCAACCATATCTGAAATGCCTATCGACACCTATATTTAAAATCCCTATCGGCTTCTATATCTGAAATGCCTATCGGCACCTATTTTTAAAATGCCAATCAGCAACTATATCTGAAATGCCTATCGGCACCTATATCTGAAATGCCTATCGGCACCAATTTTTGAAATGCCTATCGGAAACTACATCTAAAATGCCTATCAGCACCTATATTTGAAATGCCTATCGGCAACCATATCTGAAATGCTCATCGGCACCTATATTTGAAATGCCTATCGGCTTATATATCTGAAATGCCTATCGGCACCCATTTTTTAAATGCCAATCGGCAACTATATCTGAAATGCCTATCGGCACCTATATCCGAAATGTCTATCGGCACCTATTTTTGAAATGCCTATCGGAAACTACATCTAAAATGCCTATAGGCACCTATATTTGAAATGCCTATCGGCAAACTTATCTGGAATGCCTATCGGCACCTATATTTAAAATGCCTATCGGCTTCAATATCTGAAATGCCTATCGGCACCTATTTTTAAAATGCCAATCGGCAACTATATCTGAAATGCCTATCGGCACCTATATCTGAAATGCCTATCGGCACCTATTTTTGAAATGCCTATCGGAAACTACATCTGAAATGCCTATCAGCACCTATATTTGAAATGCCTATCGGCAACTATATCTGGAATGCCTATCGGCGCCTATATTTGAAATGCCTATCGGCTTCTATATCTTAAATGCCTATCGGCACCTATTTTTAAAATGCCAATCGGCATTTATATCTGAAGTGCCTATCGGCACCTATATCTGAAATGCCTATCGGCACCTATTTTTGAAATGCCTATCGAAAACTAATTCTGAAATGCCTATCAGCACCTATATTTGAAATGCCTATCGGCAACCACATCAGAAATGCCTATCGGCACCTATATCTGAAATGCCTTTCGGCATTTATATCTGAAATGCCGATCGACACCTATATTTGAAATGCCTATCGGCACTTTTATTTTAAATGCCTATCGGCAACTATATCTGATATGCCTATCGGCGCCTATATCTGAAATGCCTATCGGCACCTATTTTTGAAATGACAATCTTTAAGTATATCTGAAATGCCTATCGGCACCTATATCTCAAATGCCTATCGGCACCTATTTTTGAAATGCCTATCGGAAACTACATCTGAAATGACTATCAGCACCTATATTTGAAATGCCTATCGGCAACCATATCTGAAATGCCTATCCACACCTATATTTGAAATACTTATCGGCTTCTATATCTAAAATGCCTATCGGCACCTATTTTTAAAATGCCAATCGGCAACTACATCTGAAATGCCTATCGGCTTATATATCTGAAAAGCCTACGGGCACCTATTTTTAAAATGCCAATCGGCAACTATATCTGAAATGCCTATCGGCACCTATATCTGAAATGCCTATCGACACCTATTTTTAAAATGCCAATTGGCAACTATATCTGAAATGCCTATCGGCACCTATATCTGAAATGCCTATCGGTACCTATTTTTGAAATGCCTATCGGAAACTACATCTGAAATGATTATCAGCACTTATATTTGAAATGCCTATCGGCAACCATATCTGGAATGCCTATCGGCACCTATATTTGAAATGCCTATCGGCTTTTATATCTGAAATGCCTATTGGCACCTATTTTTAAAATACCAATCGGCAACTATATCTGAAATGCCTATCGGCACCTATATCTTAAACGCCTATCGGCACCTATTTTTGAAATGCCTATCGGAAACTCCATCTGAAATGCCTATCAGCACCTATATTTGACATGCCTATCGGCAACCATATCTGGACTGCCTATCGGCACCTATATTTGAAAAGCCTATCGGCAACCATATCTGGAATGCCTATCGGTACCTATATTTGAAATGCCTATCGGCTTCTATATCTGAAATGCCTATCGGCACCTATTTTTAAAATGCCAATCGGCAACTATATCTGAAATGCCAATCGGCACCTATATCTGAAATGCCTATCGGCACCTATTTTTGAAAAGCCTATCGGAAACAACATCTGAAATGCCAATCAGCACCTATATTTGAAATGCCTATCGGCAACCATATCTGGAATGCCTATCGGCGCCTATATTTGAAATGCCTATCGGCTTCTATATCTAAAACGCCTATCGGCAACTATATCTGCAATGCCTATCGGCACCTATATTTAAAATGCCTATCGGCTTCTATATCTGAAATGCCTATCGGCACCTATTTTTGAAATGCCTATCGAAAACTACATCTGAAATGCATATCAGCACCTATATTTGAAATGCCTATCGGAAACTACATCTGAAATGCCTATCAGCACCTATATTTGAAATGCCTATCGGCAACCATATCTGGAATGCCTATCGGCACCTATATTTGAAATGCCTATCGGATTCTATATCTGAAATGCCTATCGGCACCTATTTTTAAAATGCCAATCGGCAACTATATCTGAAATGCCTATCGGCACCTATATCTGAAATGCCTATCGGCACCTATTTTTGAAATGCCTATCGGAAACTACATCTGAAATGCCTATCAGCACCTATATTTGAAATGCCTATCGGCAATCATATCTGAAATGCCTATCGACACCTATATTTGAAATACCTATAGGCTTCTATATCTGAAATGCCTATCGGTACCTATTTTTAAAATGCCAATCGGTAACTATATCTGAAATGCCTATCGGCCCTATATCTGAAATGCCTATCGGCACCATTTTTTGAAATGCCTATCGGAAACTACATCCGGAATGCCTATCAGCACCTATATTTGAAATGCCTATCGGCAACCATATCTGGAATGCCCATCGGCACCTATATTTGAAATGCCTATCGGCTTATATATCTGAAATGCCTATCGACACCTATTTTTAAAATGCCAATCGGCAACTATATCTGAAATGCCTATCGGCACCTATATCTGAAATGCCTATCGGCACCTATTTTTGAAATGCCTATCAGAAACTACATCTGAAATGCCTATCAGCACCTATATTTGAAATGCCTATCGGCAATCATATCTGAAATGCCTATCAACACCTATATTTAAAATCCCTATCGGCTTCTATATCAGAAATGCCTATCGGCACCTATTTTTAAAATGCCAATCGGCAACTATATCTGAAATGCCTATCGGCACCTTTATCTGAAATGCCTATCGGCACCAATTTTTGAAATGCCTATCGGAAGTTACATCTGAAATGCCTATCAGCACCTATATTTGAAATGCCTATCGGCAACCATATCTGGAATGCTCATCGGCACCTTTATTTGAAATGCCTATCGGCTTATATATCTGAAATGCCTATCGGCACCTCTTTTTAAAATGCCAATTGGCAACTATATCTGAAATGCCTATCGGCACCTATATCTGAAATGCCTATCGGCACCTATTTTTGAAATGCCTATCGGAAACTACATCTGAAATGCCTATCAGCACCTATATTTGAAATGCCTATCGGCAATCATATCTGAAATGCCTATCGACACCTTTATTTGAAATACCAATCGGCTTCTATATCTGAAATGCCTATCGGCACCTATTTTTAAAATGCCAATCGGCAACTATATCTGAAATTCCTATCGGCACCTATATCTGAAATGCCTATCGGCACCAATTTTTGAAATGCCTATCGAAAACTACATCTGAAATGCCTATCAGCACCTATATTTGAAATGCCTATCGGCAACCATATCTGGAATGCCTATCGGCACCTATATATTTAAAATGCCTATCGGCTTCTATATCTGATATGCCTATCGGCACCTATTTTTAAAATGCGAATCGGCAACTATATCTGAAATGCCTATCGGCACCTATATCTGAAATGCCTATCGGCACCTATTTTTGAAATGCCTATCGGAAACTACATCTGAAATGCCTATCAGCAACTATATTTGAAATGCCTATCGGCAACCATATCTGGAATGCCTATCGGCGCCTATATTTGAAATGCCTATCGACTTCTATATCTGAAATACCTATCGGCGCCTATTTTTAAAATGCCAATCGGCAACTATATCTGAAATGCCTATCGGCACCTATATCTGAAATGCCTATCGGCACCTATTTTTGAAATGCCTATCGAAAACTACATCTGAAATGCCTATCAGCACCTATATTTGAAATGCCTATCGGCAGCCACATCAGTAATGCCTATCGGCACCTATATCTGAAATGCCTTTCGGTATTTATATCTGATATGCCGGTCTACACCTATATTTGAAATGCCTATCGGCACATATATTTTAAATGCCTTTTGGCAACTATATCTGATATGCCTATCGGCACCTATATCTGAAATGCCTATCAGCACCTATTTTTGAAATGCCTATCGGAAACTACATCTAAAAAGCCTATCGGCATCTATTTTTAAAATGCCAATCGGTAAGTATATCTGAAATGCCTATCGGCACCTATATCTGAAATGCCTATCGGAACCTATTTTTGAATTGCCTATCGGAAACTACATCTGAAATGACAATCAGCACCTATATTTGAAATGCCTATCGGCAACCATATCTGAAATGCCTATCCACACCTATATTTGAAATACCTATCGGCTTCTATATCTGAAATGCCTATCGGCACCTATTTTTAAAATACCAATCGGCAACTATATCTGAAATGCCTATCGGCACCTATATCTGAAATGCCTATCGGTACCTATTTTTGAAATGCCTATCGGAAACTACATCTGAAATGATTATCAGCGCTTATATTTGATATGCCTATCGGCAACCATATCTGGAATGCCTATCGGCAACTATATTTGAAATGCCCATCGGCTTCTATATCTGAAATGCCTATCGGCACCTATTTTTAAAATACCAATCGGCAACTATATCTGAAATGCCTATCGGCACCTATATCTGAAATGCCTATCGGCATATATTTTTGAAATGCCTTTCGGAAACTACATCTGAAATGCCTATCTGCTCCTATATTTGAAATGCCTATCGGCAACCATATCTGAAATGCCTATCGACACCTATATTTGAAATACCTATCGGCTTCTATATCTGAAATGCCAATCGGCACCTGTTTTTAAAATGCCAATCGGCAACTATATCTGAAATGCCTATCCTCACCTATATCCGAAATGCCTATCGGCACATATTTTTGAAATGCCTATCGGAAACTACATCTGAAATGCCTATCAGCACCTATATTTGAAATGCCTATCGGCAACCATATCTGAAATGCCTATCGACACCTATATTTGAAATACCTATCGGCTTCTATATCTGAAATGCCTATCGGCACCTATTTTTAAAATGCCAATCGGTAACTATATCTGAAATGCCTATCGGCACCTATATCTGAAATGCCTATCGGCACCATTTTTTGAAATGTCTATCGGAAACTACATCCGGAATGCCTATCAGCACCTATATTTGATATGCCTATCGGCAACCATATCTGGAATGCCTATCGGCACCTATATTTGAAATGCCTATCGGCTTCTATATCTGAAATGCCTATCGACACCTATTTTTAAAATGCCAACCGTCAACTATATCTGAAATGCCTATCGGCACCTATATCTGAAATGCCTATCGGCACCTATTTTTGAAATGCCTATCGGAAACTACATCTGAAATGCCTATCAGCACCTATATTTGAAATGCTTATCGGCAACCATATCTGAAATGCCTATCGACACCTATATTTGAAATCCCTATCGGCTTCTATATCTGGAATGCCTATCGGCACCTATTTTTAAAATGCCAATCGGCAACTATATCTGAAATGCCTATCGGCACCTATATCTGAAATGCCTATCGGCACTCATTTTTGAAATGCCTATCGGAAACTACATCTGAAATGCCTATCAGCACCTATATTTGAAATGCCTATCGGCAACCATATTTGGAATGCCTATCGGCGCCTATATTTGAAATGCCTATCGGCTTTTATATCTGAAATGCCTATCTGCACCTATTTTTAAAATGCCAATCGGCATTTATATCTGAAGTGCCTATCGGCACCTATATCTGAAATGCCTATCGGCACCTATTTTTGAAATGCCTATCTAAAACTACATCTGAAATGCCTATCAGCACCTATATTTGAAATGCCTATCGGCAACCACATCAGAAATGCCTATCGGCACCTATATCTGAAATGCCTTTCGGCAGTTATATCTGAAATGTTGATCGACACCTATATTTGAAATGCCTATCGGCACTTTTATTTTAAATGCCTATCGGCAACTATATCTGATAAGCCTATCGGCACTTATATCTGAAATGCTTATCGGCACCTATTTTTGAAATGCCAATCTTTAAGTATATCTGAAATGCCTATCGGCACCTATATCTAAAATGCCTATTGGAACCTATTTTTGAAATGCCTATCGGAAACTACATCTGAAATGACTATCAGCACCTATATTTGAAATGCCTATCGGCAACAATATCTGAAATGCCTATCCACACCTATATTTGAAATACCTATCGGCTTCTATATCTAAAATGCCTATCGGCACCTATTTTTAAAATGCCAATCGGTAAGTATATCTGAAATGCCTATCGGCACCTATATCTAAAATGCCTATCGGAACCTATTTTTGAAATGCCTATCGGAAACTACATCTGAAATGACTATCAGCACCTATATTTGAAATGCCTATCGGCAACCATATCTGAAATGCCTATCCACACCTATATTTGAAATACCTATCGGCTTCTATATCTAAAATGCCTATCGGCACCTATTTTCAAAATGCCAATCGGCAACTACATCTGAAATGCCTATCGGCTTATATATCTGAAATGCCTATCGGCACCTATTTTTAAAATGCCAATCGGCAACTATATCTGAAATGCCAATCGGCACCTATATCTGAAATGCCTATCGGCACCTATTTTTGAAACGCCTATCGGAAACTACATCTGAAATGCCTATCAGCACCTATATTTGAAATGCCTATCGGCAACCATATCTGAAATGCCTATCGACACCTATATTTGAAATCCCTATCGGCTTCTTTATCTGAAATGCCTATCGGCACCTATTTTTAAAATGCCAATCGGCAACTATATCTGAAATGCCAATCGGCACCTATATCTGAAATGCCTATCGACACCTATTTTTAAAATGCCAATTGGCAACTATATCTGAAATGCCTATCGGCACCTATATCTAAAATGCCTATCGGAACCTATTTTTGAAATGCCTATCGGAAACTACATCTGAAATGACTATCAGCACCTATATTTGAAATGCCTATCGGCAACCATATCTGAAATGCCTATCCACACCTATATTTAAAATACCTATCGGCTTCTATATCTAAAATGCCTATCGGCACCTATATTTAAAATGCCAATCGGTAAGTATATCTGAAATGCCTATCGGCACCTATATCTAAAATGCTTATCGGAACCTATTTTTGAAATGCCTATCGGAAACTACATCTGAAATGACTATCAGCACCTATATTTGAAATGCCTATCGGCAACCATATCTGAAATGCCTATCCACACCTATATTTGAAATACCTATCGGCTTCTATATCTAAAATGCCTATCGGCACCTATTTTTAAAATGCCAATCGGCAACTACATCTGAAATGCCTATCGGCTTATATATCTGAAATGCCTATCGGCACCTATTTTTAAAATGCCAATCGGCAATTATATCTGAAATGCCAATCGGCACCTATATCTGAAATGCCTATCGACACCTATTTTTAAAATGCCAATTTGCAACTATATCTGAAATGCCTATCGGCACATATATCTGAAATGCCTATCGACACCTATTTTTAAAATGCCAATTGGCAACTATATCTGAAATGCCTATCGGCACCTATATCTGAAATGCCTATCGGTACCTATTTTTGAAATGCCTATCGGAAACTACATCTGAAATGATTATCAGCACTTATATTTGAAATGCCTATCGGCAACCATATCTGGAATGCCTATCGGCACCTATATTTAAAATGCCTATCGGCAACAATATCTGGAATGCCTATCGGCACCTATATTTAAAATGCCTATCGGCTTCGATATCTGAAATGCCTATCGACACCTATTTTTAAAATGCCAATCGGCAACTATATCTGAAATGCCTATCGGCACCTATATCTGAAATGCCTATCGGCACCTATTTTTGAAATGCCTATCGGAAACTACATCTGAAATGCCTATCAGCACCTTTATTTGAAATGCTTATCGGCAACCATATCTGAAATGCCTATCCACACCTATATTTGAAATACCTATCGGCTTCTATATCTAAAATGCCTATCGGCACCTATTTTTAAAATGCCAATCGGCAACTACATCTGAAATGCCTATCGGCTTATATATCTGAAATGCCTATCGGCACCTATTTTTAAAATGCCAATCGGCAATTATATCTGAAATGCCAATCGGCACCTATATCTGAAATGCCTATCGACACCTATTTTTAAAATGCCAATTTGCAACTATATCTGAAATGCCTATCGGCACATATATCTGAAATGCCTATCGACACCTATTTTTAAAATGCCAATTGGCAACTATATCTAAAATGCCTATCGGCACCTATTTTCAAAATGCCAATCGGCAACTACATCTGAAATGCCTATCGGCTTATATATCTGAAATGCCTATCGGCACCTATTTTTAAAATGCCAATCGGCAACTATATCTGAAATGCCAATCGGCACCTATATCTGAAATGCCTATCGGCACCTATTTTGAAACGCCTATCGGAAACTACATCTGAAATGCCTATCAGCACCTATATTCGAAATGCCTATCGGCAACCATATCTGAAATGCCTATCGACACCTATATTTGAAATCCCTATCGGCTTCTTTATCTGAAATGCCTATCGGCACCTATTTTTAAAATGCCAATCGGCAACTATATCTGAAATGCCAATCGGCACCTATATCTGAAATGCCTATCGACACCTATTTTTAAAATGCCAATGGCAACTATATCTGAAATGCCTATCGGCACCTATATCTAAAATGCCTATCGGAACCTATTTTTGAAATGCCTATCGGAAACTACATCTGAAATGACTATCAGCACCTATATTTGAAATGCTTATCGGCAACCATATCTGAAATGCCTATCCACACCTATATTTGAAATACCTATCGGCTTCTATATCTAAAATGCCTATCGGCACCTATTTTTAAAATGCCAATCGGCAACTACATCTGAATGCCTATCGGCACCTATTTTAAAAATGCCAATCGGCAATATATCTGAAATGCCTATCGGCTAACCTATTTTTGAAATGC